>VMDO01012435.1:0-62205 GCA_007922755.1 Pedetes capensis | reverse complement strand
GAGTTTTCCATCGTTTCTTTCCACATATGTAGTCAATTTGATTCCTGTATATTCCATCTGGTGAAGTCCATGTGTATAGTCTCCGTTTATGATGTTGAAAAAATGTATTTGTAATGAAAGCTAATTTGTCTGACAAAATTCTATCATGCGATCTCCAGCATTGTTTCTGTCACCAAGACCATATTTTCTAACAACCGAGCCTTCTTCTTTCTTTTCAACCTTTGCATTCCAGTCACCAGTGATTATCAGTATGTCTTGATTGCATGTTTGATCTATTTCAGATTGCAGAAGCTGATAGAAGTCTTCCCTTTCTTCATTTGTGACTTC
This sequence comes from Pedetes capensis, assembly GCA_007922755.1. Classification (NCBI taxonomy): domain Eukaryota; kingdom Metazoa; phylum Chordata; class Mammalia; order Rodentia; family Pedetidae; genus Pedetes; species Pedetes capensis. The sequence continues at coordinate 61,878 of VMDO01012435.1, read as the reverse complement.
AGTTATGGGTGCATAAATTTGAATAATAGTCATATTAAATGGCCTTCCTTGTAGGCATGTGGATATTATTCTATCACTGACAACATTGTATTTCATGACAGATCTTGAAATGTCTTTTTTCATGATGAATGCTACCCCATTTCTCTTTAGTTTATCATTCCCAGCATAGTAGACCATATGATTGTCTGACTCAAAATGGCCTATGCTGGTCCATTTTAGCTCACTGATACCTAGAATATCAATGTCTATGTGCTCCATTTCTCCTTTAACGATTTCTAATTTTCCTAGATTCATACTATGTCCATTCCATGTTCCAATTATTAATGGATGTTTACAGTTGTTTCTCCTCATTTTTAGTTGTGCCACATCACCAAGTTGAGCACCCTGGGGCTTCACTCCATTTCCATCATCACAATAGTCTCTCCTTTGAGGAGGCAACTCTTCCCCAGTAGTCTTTTGAGTGCCTTCCAACCTGGGGGCCTCATTTTCCAGCACTATATCTGACTGTATTTCTTTGCTATCCATAGGGTTTTCAATGGCTAGTTGTTTTGGGAGTGGCTCGCCCGGTTCTATTCCCTAGTCTGTCTTAGTCTGGAAGCTCAGCTGAAAATCTGTCCACCATGGGAAAATCTGTCCACCATGGGAAAATCTGTCCACCATTGGAAAATCTGTCCACCATGAAAATCTGTCCACCATGACAGCTCATTTCCGAGGTTACAGTGGCAGAGCTCTCAGCCTCATTGCAACACACAAGCCCCCACAGTGTGGCAAACTGACAGACGTGTGGGGGTTCTTTCCATAGATTATCTAAATAAAAGATAAGTATTCAGTCCTAACTAAATGAGGCAAGTATCATTTATAGGTCCTACTTACATTAAAGACTGCAGCCATATCCCCGTGGCATCCAATCCTGTCAGATCTTGGAAACTAAGCAAGGTTGGGCCTGGTTAGTGCTTGGATGGGAGACACACCTGAGAACACCAGGTGCTATAGGCTTGGGAGACAGACCTGCCAACCCACTCCCAAAAATCAATCCATTACTGAAATCTCTATGAATAGCAGAGAAGCTATAGCAGAATAGCAGAGAAACACAATAGTGTTTCACCTGTTGTATGTAGGGTCTCTATGAGTGGGATACTGACTCGTCGGCACCTAACAACAACTTACATTGAGGGAGCTTCTCCACCATTACCAATCACCAGCAAGAGGCATATTTTTCAGTGATTCACTTCAATTTATTTTTTAAGATGTATCTGTTATGGGACTGTGGGAGACACTTCGGAGGACCCAACATGAATAGAAGTTCAATTAGGTCACCTGGGCATGGTGTCACATGCCTATAATCTCAGCGACTCGGGAGGCAGTGGCAGGGGATTATGAGTTTGAGGCCAGAGGCAGTCCATGTAATTTAGTGAGACCCTCCAAATAAAAAAATTTAAAAATAGGCTGGGGGTGCAGCCCAGTGGTAAAGCACTTGCAAAACATATGTGAGGTCCTGGGTGCAACTACCAAATACTGAAAAAAAGAAAGCTTACATAGGGCAAGGGGAGAAAGGAAGTGATAATCATAGTGAGCTATCTGTACAAATAAATGGCTTTCAGGAAAATAAAGTGCACTGTGAGATTGGTGTGCCAAGCATCTGTGGTACAACGGGGAACAGAGAGATGGCAGCAATGATTACAAGGAGATATAGGTAAGGGCCTACCTTATTCTGGTCTGTTCCATGTAGGGTAGCCACTGGCAAATCTCTTATTCAGACATCATCCTTAATTTTTAGTTTCTTTTTCTTTATACCCCCATTCCTCATGAACTCTGAAGCACTGGGAGGAGTAAGACACCCCCTACATGTGCCTTGTCAGGAGTCTGAGTGTGCAGGGCAGGAAAATGGCCCTCACCACTTCAATTTGGATATGGATGTAGTTGGTTACTTTATCCACCAAGATGTCAAATTCAGGGCTCTCAAATAATAGACTGGAGGCCATGGGCTGTATGACAAAGCTGTGTGACGTTTTGTGTCTACTTGCAGACTAGATCACTCTAACCTGAATCTCTGCTGAAATTCCTTAATGAAATTGTTGGCCAGCAGTTTTAAGAAGCAGCCAGCATACAGAAATTCTGATTTTTTACCTATTTACTTACACAAGGCTACAGCTTTTGTGGAGAGGTTGTATATGATCAGGAACCAATGGTACTAAAGGAAGAAGTGGAAGCAGCATTGAAGGAATGGGTGAAATACAAGGCTCCAGGAATGGATGGAATACCAATAGAGATGTTTCAACAAACAGATGCAGCATTGGAGGTACAAACTTCTTTATGCCAAGAGATTTGAAAAACATCTACCTGGACAATTGACCTGAAGAGATCCATATTTGTGCCTTTTCTCAAGAAAGAGGATTCAACCAAATGTGGAAACTGCTTAATGATACCATTAATATAACACACAAATAAAATTTTGCTAAAGATCATTCAGGGGCTGGGATTTAGCTCAGTTGGTAGAGCGCTGCACTGCAGTCTCTGAAGTCCCGAGTTCAATTCCCAGCACCGCAAAAATGGGAGAAGGGCCTGGCAATCCACTCCCAAGGCAATCCCGAAATAGTCAGCCATTGAAAACCCTATGAGGGTCGCTATGAGTTGGATACCGACTCGATGGCACCTAACAACAACAACAAAGATCATTCAAAAAAGACTGTACCAGTATACAGACAGGGAACTTCTGGAAATACCAAGGCAAATCCAGAAGAGAGTGTGGAACCAGGGAAAATACTGCTGATGTCAGATGGATATTAGATGAAAGCAGAGAATACCAGAAAGGTGTCTATCATTGTTTTTGATTATGCAAAGTCATTTGACTGTGTGGATCAGAACAAATTATGGATAACACTGCAAAGAATGGGAATACCAGAACACTAACTGTACTCATGAGTACTCTGTACATGGAGCAGGAGACAGTTATTCAAATAGAACAAGGAAACACTGCTTGGTTTAACGTCAAGAAAGGCATGCATTAGGACTGTATCCTTTCACCATACCTCTACAATCTATATGTTGAGAAAATAACCCGAGAAGCTGGACTTGATGAAGAAGAACACAGCATCATGATTGGAGGAAGACTCATTAACAACCTACATTATACAGATGACACAATTCTGCTTGCTGAAAGTGAAGAGAATTTGAAATATTTACTGATGAAGATCAAAGAACACAGACTTCAGTATGGATTGTGCCTCAACATCAACAAAACAAAAGTCCTTACAACTGTGTCAGTAAGCAACTTTATAATAAATGGAGAAAAGATTGAGATTGTCCAAGACTTTGCTTTACTTGGATCTACAATCAAATCCCATGGAAGCAGCAGTCAAGAAATCAAAAGATGCACTGCCTTGGGAAAAGCTGTTGTAGAAGACCTCTTTAAAATGCTGAAAAGTAAAGATGTCACAATGAAGGTGAAGGTACACCTGACTCATGCCATGGTATTTTCAGTCACATCTTATGGTTGTGATAACTGGACATTGAACAAGGGAGACAGGAGAAGAATTGATGCTTTTGAACTATGGTGCTAGAGACGAATATTGAATATACCATGGACTGCAAAAACCCAAAAGGTCTGTCCTAGAAGAAGTGCAACTGGAGTGCTCCTTAGAAGCAAGGATGGCTAGACTATGTCTTACATATTTTGGAGTCAGGAGAGACCAATCCCTAGAGAGGGATATCATGTTTCAGAGAGTTGTGGGTCAACAAAAAAAGGAAGACCCCCAACAAGATAGATTGACAAAGTGGTTGCAACAATGGGCTTATATATAAAAAGGGTTGTGTTCATGGTACGGTGTCAGGTAATGTTTTTTTCTACCATACATAGGGTCACCATGAATTGGACCCAACTCGATGGCACCTAACAACAACAGCAGCATTGAATGGCATTTCATTTGCCTTCAGAAGTACAGTAGGCAATATGTTGACCAAATGTTTTGCCTTTTATTGACAATGGTCACCAGCTCTCCAAACTCCAATATTTGTTTTCTCAGCTCCATTAAATCAGTGTAAACTTTTAAGTTTTATTATTTGTTATATTTAATTCTTATCACATTTTGGTAGTTAACTTAATAAACAAACATGGGAGAATGTAATTTTGTGAGCTTTCAGAGATATTTCTAAGATACCAAAGTGGCATTTTCAAAAAGTTTAAAAATTCTATGCTATGTGATAACCAACATGGAGGAAAATGCACTCTTACACATATTGAAAAAAAACACATTTTTATTTAATCAGGCCATATAGATCAATAATCATAATTGATTTCGATATTATCACAACATAAATGCAAACCATTTTAAGAAATAATAAACTTCATTAAAATAAGAAGAATCTGTGTGGTTTATTGTAGTTGCCAAAACCAGGAAGCTACTGATATTAATCTGTTTGGGAGGAGATATTAATCTACTAAAATAGAATACCATAGACTAGGTGGCTTTTAAATAACAGAAATGTATTTCTTATAGTTCTGGAAGCTAGGAAGTCTAAAATCAAGGTGCTGCCAGATTTGGCAGATGCTGAGGGTCCTCTTTTTGGTTCATCGTTGCTGTCTTATGCTGTGTCCTCACATGCTAAAAGGGATAAGGACCACTCAGGGTTTTTGATGAAGGCATTAATCTCTTCCTGAGGGCTATATCCTCATGACATAATCACTTCCACAGGTACTACCCCAAAACCCTATCACTCTGGGGATTAGGTACCAACCTATCAGTTTTGGGAGAACACAACCACTCAGTTCATGGTACCACTAGAATATTAAAATGAAGAAAATTGGATAAGAAAATTGCTACACATTTACTCAATGGAGTATATAACTATTAAAATAATTATGAAGACTTTGTTGCAATATGTCAAAGTGCTAATTGTATTGTTAAGTGTAAAACTCCAGGATAGAAAAATGCATGTGCACAATGATTGCAAGCAAGTGCTGTATGATAGGGTTACAGGAAAATAATTGCAGTTATTCTGCTGGATGGTGAGATCATGACATTCTACAGTTTCCAAGTTTTTGTCCAGGAAAAATACATAAAGCATTCTGGCCTATGAACTGACATAACCTTTTTTTTTTTTTTTTTTTCCTTTTGTGGTACTGGGGATTGAGTCCAGGACCTCGTGCTTGCATGCTTTTTAAGTGCTGGACCACTGAGCTGCATGCTTAGCCCGTTGGGTTTTAGTTTTTGTTTTTTGTTTTGCTTTGTTTTGTGTGTTTGTTTTACTTTTTGAGACAGGATCTCACTAAATTACGCAGACTGCCTCTGGCCTCAAACTTGCGATCCTCCTGCTTCTGCCTCCGGAGTCACAGGGTTTACAGGAATGCACCACCACGCCCAGCTTAGTCTTTAAAAATAGTAAGTGAAATCTGTACTATTACAGCAGTTTACTTCTCTTGTGGGACTCTGCTCCTAAGGTTGCAATCTGACATCATCAATGTCCTTCCTTCTTACATTTTCCCTCAATAACATCTCTTTCCTCCACCAAATTCACATCTGAACATGTATCACCTCACCCCATCATATGCTCTTTGTCAAATACTTCTTGAACTTTAAGTTCCTCATTACACATAGCAGGAAAGGGAGATTTTAAATAGTAAGAATACAGTGCTTAGGAATTAGCACCCAGAAAATTGATGATGGCTAGCCCAGTTTTCTAGTGTCTTGCTCTATTTATTTCTTTATTCACAAATATTTATTAAGATCCACTAAATGGCAGGACTGAGCTGGATGCTGGAAATATTTTGCTAATAAAATACCAAAAAGTATTATCTCTGTGTTCATAGACCTCACTTTCTAGTGGTAAAGATAAACATATATAGTCATGATCCATTTCTCTGTTTTCCATTTGTAATTATAAACGGTAGTAAATACAATGAATCATTTTTAATTCTAAATTGTAGTAAAGACAATGAATAGAAAGTATGAAATAACACCATTGGAGAGTCAAGCAGAATACAGATTGGTGGTTCAAAGAATGATTTTCTGGGTAAATGACATTTATACTAAAGACCAAAGATTGAAAAGGGCTTATCTGTGTGAGGAGTATATGTATATGTGGCTGGCAAGAATAAGCAGAATAGTGGGCAGGCAGAGGGAACACAGCCTGATAAATGCCCAGAGATGGAAAGAACTCAGTACAACTCTGTCTCTGAAACAGAAAGCATTCAGTGAAGGAGATCCGAGAAATCATTTTCCCTACAAGTGAACCTGACACACATAGGACACAATCCCTTTATTGTAATTTTCATTGTTAGTTGTATTTCAACAGATAGGCACTTTCTTCAGTGTTATCATGAGCTGAGTTGCTTCAATTCATTTCACTAATTTTTCTTCCTTAAGATTACATAATAAGTAGTGGCCCTATGGCTAGAGTAGATAGGCTATAGCCTATATCTCTGACATCCAACATAATAGCCACTAGTCACATTAGGCTATTGAAATATAAATTAATTCCTATATTCCCAGCTTATCAGGGGGCTGAGGCAGAAGGATCGCAAGTGCAAGGCCTGCCTGGGCTACACAGAGAGTTCAAGGCCAACCTGGGAATTCTAGTGAGACCTTGTCTCAAAATAAAAACTAAAAAGGACTCGGAATGTAGCTCCATGGTAGAGCACTTATTTAGCATAAACAAGGCCACCAGAAGGTTCCAGGTTAAATCCCCACTAATGACAAAAAATATACACACACACAGATAAATTATTTAAAGTTATGTTGTTGTTGTTGTTAGGTGGTAGCAACCCTCATAGGGTTTTCAATGGCTGACTGTTTTGGGATTGCCTTGGGAGTGGATTGCCAGGTTCTTCTCCCATTTTTGTGGTGCTGGGAATTGAACTCGGGACCTCAGAGACTGCAGCGCAGTGCTCTACCAACTGAGCTAAATCCCAGCCCATTTAAAGTTATATAGACCTTAAAATTTAGCTTCTCTTCATGCTAGCTAACTTTCAAGCTCTCAATGGTCTTTTTGGACAGTATTCTTGTTGTTAGGTGCCCTAGAGCTGGGTCTGACTCAGAGCCTCTTTATGTGCAACAGCATGAAACACTCCCTGACACTATGCCATGCCCAGCACTTTGTCAGTGCTCCTCTGCTATTTATAGGGTTTTCAATGGGTGATTGTTTTGGGAGTGGGTCCTTTTCCCTAGCCTGCAGCACATGGTATTCCCAGGCTGTCTCCCATCCAAAGACTAACTAGGCTGACCTTGCTTAGCTTCCAAGATCAGGCGGGACTGGATGCTATGGCCCTATGGCTGCAGATGTTTTGGACAGTATTGTTGTTGTTGTTCTTAGGTGCCATCGAGTTGGTATCCTACTCATAGCGACCCTCTGTGCAACAGCGGAAACACTATTGTCACTTCTTCTCTGGTGTTCATAGGGTTTTCAATGGCAGATTGATTTTTTGGGAGGGGGTTGCCAGGTCCTTCTCCCAAGCCTACAGCTTCTGGTGTTCCCAGGCAGTCTCCCATCCAGGTACTAACCAGGCCCGACCCTGCTTAGCTTCCGAGATCTGATGGGATCGGATGCCACAGGGCTACAGCTGCAGGCTTGGACAGTATAGCTATAGGCTATTTCTGTCATCTCAGAATGTTTTACAAAATAGTGATGGTCTAGACCTGATTTTGTTCCATGAAAGATGCTTTTTGAAGTAGTTCTCTAAAATGTATTATCTTTCTTTTAATTTACTTCTCTAGGACACTTTTTAAAAGTTGCCATTTTTAAAAAAAGCAAGATATACTATATATTATTGTATGATTTAACTAGCTTAAGAATTAGGAGCCGAATATCAAGAAAAAAACCTCAAGCTGTGCTTATGAATTAAAGTTGGCTTCAAGGGATAATTTCATTGTACAGTGAACTCTGGTCTCATGGCTAACAAAACCTAGAATAATTTTCAAATCTTAGTCTTTGAATCAACAAGCATCTGCCACAGAGTATATATTAGTACAACAACAGATTATCTGTTATAATTCAGATTAAATGTAAAATCTTTTCAACTATCTTAGGTTTTTATGTGAGGCATTTTATAAGCCTTCCAAAACTATTAGACACATTGAATATTTATTTTCAAAACATTGGCTTAAGTTTCCTATTTGTGAGGATTCACACTGTATCTGAGTCAAGTACATTTATAGTTCCATGGGAGGTAGCTTAACTTTACTACCAATTTTTCCTATGAGCAACCTAGGATCTGAACCAATAATGGCCATCAGCTAATCAATCTTATGGATTAGTTTAAGATATCTCTTGCTTCCTAAGCAAATTGCCAAGGCCCTAGATATTAGAATTTATTTAATTTCTCTGCCTAAGAATAATAAATATTTCTCCCATAACTGGAAATAAGTATTTTTATTAATGAGTAACTCTTGTTGACACTCACTTAATACCCATGATTTATATTAATTGCTTTTCCCAAAATATGGCATTTGTGGTTTCTAGTACCACACACAAATCATAATCACCAGCACTTAAAATGGATTATTGTGTGAACTTGGAATTACTTTCTGAACATTCTGTGAACATTCTGTGAATGTGTGATGAGACTGGTATTGTAAGTATCCATGCCTTACGCATTTTGGTTCCAATTGATTTCCTCTCTTCTGCACCATTTCACATATTTGTTTTATAACACTTCTCTTTTTTTATGTGTGTGCTTGTGAATCCATCCCTATGATGAAGCCTAAAAAGTAAAGATACAACTTAATTTTTATATTGTATGAAAATATGGCCTTCTAAGTTATATTTCTGAGTTAAGAATTCTCTTATCTATCTCAATGTTTGTTTATAAAGCAAACAAACCAACTATAAGGTATAAAAAATGAAATCAGGTTGCACAAAAAATTAACCAGTGAGCCAACATATTTGGTTGAAGGATTATTGATCTTATTTTCTAAATTGCAAGTTGTATATACACATTTTTCACCTCTGTTAGCATTTTTGCATATTTAAGAAATAGTAGATGGGAAAATATTGCCTTCACAGGGTTATGGCTTGACTGTTGAGGTAGAAATTTAGCCTCACTCCCCCATCCCATCCAAAACTATCTAGATGTTTTAAAGGCTAAGATTATAGATGCCTGTAATCTCCTTTTTCCAAAGGTGTCCTGGAGATAACAGAATGAAATCAGTGCTGGACAAGGGTGTTTGGGGGTACACATGGACTATTTAATCTAACATTGGAGGCCTGATGGGATCCTGTACTATCCAGAAATTTGGGGATCCCCAAAGATCAAGAATGGCCCAATGAGGAGTGTCTTCTGTGCACTCCTGCTTACGGTAATGTATAAAGGAGGAAGAGAAGAAAACCCAGTGGCCTAGCCAGGATGTGCTCCTCAGTGAAATCCCTGGGCACCTCGCTATCTTGAATAGCCCAGTAATTTTATTTTCCTCAGCAAATTGGAGGATCTGCCTCCATTCTATAGCTGCACAGAACCCAATTATACAGGTAACTTTTAACAGAATATATTCTACTGAGCCTTAACCGTCTTTCCTTCATGAGTTGGGAGATATATATGCTTGACAAAATCAAAATAACAACTACTTGCATGAAAACCACAATGTAAATAAAACTAAAAGTAAAATGACAGATTGAAAAAATATATGCAACATATCACAGGCAATAATCAGAGTATACTGTCATAAGGAAATAATGAAATCACAGTAGGAAAATAGGCAAAAAACCAGAAATGAGGAAGCACAAATAACCAAAAACATTTAAAAGGTGCTTACCTTAACCAGTAAGAAAAAATCTGCAATTTAAATATCTGTAAAATATCTTTTTTTCCTATCAAATTGGGAAAAAGTTTGGTCATTTTCAAGTGTTGATAAAGATTCAGGGAAATTCATATTCTCACAGCTATTGCTAAATTTAAATTCTTTCAGTTCTTTTTTCCTTTCAACAATACATTTTGGTAGACTTCTAGTTATCAAAGCTAATAATACTTATTTTTATCCACTTCTGTTGATTTCACAAAATACATGTACCTTTCTTTTTTTGAAATAGGATTCTAACAGTCCTTCAGAAGTCTATCCCACCTTTACTGAATTAAATTTTGTTGGAACTCCAATCAAACTACCCTACTCACCTCAAGGATAGGGAAATGACATGTGATTTAAACAAGGTTATTCGTGCATCTCTCTTTGGATTTTTAATTTCAACCAGAATTTTATCACGATTCAAAAATATTGGACTGCTAAGGAAATGATCTGCTTCTAGATTTTATGTCTAAGATGGCATACACATAAGGTACATCATTACTGTACATACCACCCAGAAGTTACCATTTACACAGACAATGCTTTCTTCCCACCCCGACATTTTTATATTTAGTAAAAGAGCTCCTGTAGATGTACTTAGAAATATGTTTTGACACAACATCACTCTTCCAAATCAAAAACATAAATGAAATAAACTGTCTCAAGTATGACCACGTCCTCTTTATTTTGTGCATGATTGTTGACTCAGAGTTCTCCTATAAATCACCTTTGACTAAGAGTTCTCAATGTTCTTAATTTTCTGGGCCACAAACAGTGGAGCTGACAAAGTATTTCGTAGTTTCAGGTATTTTTTTTTCCATGACACTTACTTGTACCCACTCAGCAAATTTTACTGCCTGCAGCCATTTCTTCAACCATGAATATTTACTTCACTAATATCAAGTGTGTGAAAGGCTGTTTTCATGTCTCTTTGCAAAAACATTTTTTTCAATAACTAACAGTTCACAGACTAATCAAAATGTTTTTAATGTAATTAAATCTAAATTGTCTTGCCAACTACTCTCACTACTATAATGAGGACAAAATTAACATCACGACCAAGTACCCAACTGCTCACATAAGGTTATCTACATTAAGAATGCTTTCTGTCCAACAGTGATTGTAAAACATCATCAGAGATGATAAAATATGAAAAAATGTGTAGTTTGGAATTAATGTTTTTTTAATCACAACAATAATTATTTGTATATATCTAGTAAATCAAAGTTTCTAAAATATGAGTTCTTTCAGATTTTCCTTTATTTAACATTTATATGTTTTGGACATTCTTCTAAATGCTTTACAAGGATTGGCTATGACATGCCATATAAAGTAGGTACTGTGTGTGTGTGTGTGTGTGTGTGTGTGTGTGTGTGTAATTGTTGTTGATAGATACCATCAAGTCAGTGTCCAACTCATAGCAACCCTATGTACAACAGGTGAAACACTATTATCAGTACTTCTCTGCTATTCATGGGGTTTTCAATGGCTAATTGCTCTTTGGGAGTGGGTTGCCTGGTCCTTCTCCCAAACCTACAGCCCCTGGTGTACCTAGGCAGTCTCCAATCCATAAACTATGCTTAACTTCTGAGATCTGATGGGATTGGATGCCACAGTGGTATGGTTTCAGGTGTGTGTAAAATGTTGTTGTTGTTAAGTGCCAACGAGTCAAGTCTGACTCATAGTGACCCTATGTACAGCAGATCAAAACACTTCCCGATTCTGTGCCAGGCACACAATCTTATTTATGTTTAAGCCCATTGTTGCAGACACTGTGTCAATCCACCTGGTGGAGGGTTTTCCTCCTTTGTGTTGACCTGCCACTCTCCCAAACGTGATGTCTTTCTCCAGGCATTGATCTCTCCTGACTACATGTCCAAAATATGTAAGGGAGAATCTGGCCATTCTTGCTTCCAAGGAGCACTCTGGTTGCACTTCTTCTTGGACAGATATGTTGGTTTTTTTGGCAGTCCATGGTATATTCAATAGACATCTCCAACACCATAATTCAAAACATCACATCTTTTCCTGTCTCCCTTGTTCAATGTCCAGCTTTCACAACCCTATGATGTGACTAAAAATACCATGACATGAGTCAGACGTACTACACCTTTGTCTTCAATGTGATATCTTTACTTTTCAATACTCCAAAGAGATATTTTGCCACAGATTTTCCCAGAGCAATGTGTCTTTTGATTTAGTAACTTTGCTTCCACAGGTGTTGATTATAGAGCCAAGCAAAGCAAAATCTAGGACAACTTTAATCTCTTCTCTATTTATTGTGAATTTGTGTACTGACCCAGTTGTAAGGATTTTTGTTTTGGTGATGTTTAGTTACAACCCATATTGAAGGCTATGATTTTTGATCGTCATCAGTAAACGTTTTAAATCCTCTTCACTTTCAGCAAGAAGAGTTGTGTCATCTCCATAACGCAGGTTGTTAATGAGTCTTCCTCCAATCTTGATGCCGCGTTCTTCCTCATAAAGTCCAGCTTCTCGGATTATTTGCTCAGCATATTAATTGAAGAGTTATGGTAAAAGTATAGAGCCCTGACACACACCTCTCTCAACTTTAAACCAGGCTGTGTTTCCTTGTTCTATTTGAACAATTGCCTACTGGTTCACATACAGATTTCTCATGAGTACAATTAGGTGCTCAGGTATTCCCATTTTCTGAAGTGTTATCCATAATTTATTATGATCCACACAGTCAAACGCCTTTGCATAGCCAATAAAACATAGACATCTTTCTGATATTCTCTATACTTTCAGCTAATATCCACCTGACATCAGCAATAATGTCTCTGGTTCCCCGCCCTCTTCTGAATCCCCCTTGATTTTCTGGTAATTCCCTGTCTATATACTGCTGCAGTCGCTTCTGAATGATCTTTTGTAAAATTTTGCTTATGTGTGATTTTAATATTTTCCAATAGTTTGCATGTTCAGTTGCATCCCCCTTTTTGGGAATAGGCACAAATATGGATCTCTTCCAATCAGTTGGCCAAGTAGCTGTTTTCCAAATTTTTTGGCACAAACATGTTAACACCTCCAGTGCTGCATCTGTTTGTTGAAACATCTCTATTGGTATCACATCAATTCCTGGAGTCTTGTGTTTTGCCAGTTCTTTCAAGGCGGTTTCCACTTCATTCTTCAATACCATTGGTTTCTGTTCATATGCACCCACTTGAAATGGTTGGTCATCTACCAATTCTTTTTTGTATAATGACTCTGTGTATTCCTTCCATCTTCTTTTGATGTTTCCTGCATCGTTTAATATTTTCCCTATAGAATCTTTCACAATTGCCACCTGAGGCTTGAATTTTTTCTTCATTTCCTTAAGCTTGAGAAACACAGAGCATGTTCTTCCCTTTTGGTTTTCTGCCTCCAGCTCTTTGCCCATGTCATTACAGTATTTCTTTTTGTTTTCTTGAGCTGCCTTTTGAAATCTTCTGTTTAGAACCCTAACTTCATCATGTCTTCCTTTTGCTTTAGCTGCTGGACGTTCAAGGGCAAGTGCCAGCATCTCTTTTGACATGTAACTTGGTCTTTTCTTTTTTTTCTTGTCTTTTTAATAATTTTTTGCTTCCTTCTTGAATTATTTCTTTTATTTCATTCCACATCTTGTCTGGTCTCCTATCATTTGTGTCTAATGAATTAAACCTATTCTTGAAGTGGTCTCTGAATTCAGGTGGGATATACTCAAGGTCATACCCTGGCTCTTGTATACTTGTTCTAATTTTCTTCAGCTTCAGTTTGAACTTGCATATGAGAAGTTGATGGTTTGATCCACAATCAGCACCTGGTCTTGTTTTGACTTTGCTATAGAGCCACATCAGCAAATGGAGGTCCCTGGGCCTTTACTCCATGTCCATCATCAAGGTAGACCCTACTTTGAGGAGGCAACTCTTCCCCAGTAGTCTTTTGAGTGCCTTCCAACCTGGGGGCTCATTTTCTGGCTCTATATCTGACAGCGTTTATTTGATATCCATAGGATTTTCACTGGCTAATTGTTTCAGGAGTGGTTTGCCAGTGCCTCCTCCCTAATCTGTCTTAGTCTGGAAGCTCAGCTGAAACCTGTCCACCACGGGTAACCCTGTTGGCATTTGAGATACCAGTGGTACAGATTTCAGCCTCATAAGAACACACAAGCCCCCACTGTGCAGCAAACTAACAGATGTGTGGGGGTGTATAAAATAGAATGAATAAAATATAGTGAGAATACATGCAATACCCATATAAATACATACAAGAGTATATGTAATAAAAACTGTAGGGAATCTAAATATCTTTTAGTTAAAGGGAAATTAAACAACATACAATATGTTAAAAAAGTAAACCAGCTTCCCTGCTCAAGGTTACTTATAGCAGCTCAAAAACTGTCTCAAATAGCCTTCTTTCACTATGCAAATGTGAGGTAACTGGGAAACCATTGCCCTGGGGAAGGTGTATAAAGCAGAGACAACCTCAACAAATGTCTCTAGGGCCAGGAAGTTGGCTACTAGATCAGCTGTTTTTAAAAGCATAGATCTCCTATAAAAAAGGTGGCTATTCTTAGTTCTGGCTTAATGTTTCTTTGTAGACACATGCCCTATTGTTGCGAGATCTGTCAAAGTTTCAAGCAGAGCCATAAAGTCCAATATTTTACATGGAATTAATTGGCAAATAGTTAAAAAGTTAAAGTGCAGCATATATGCAGGCCAACTTTCAGGTTGACTAAAGTAAAAGATAAGATGAAAAAAGGTCAGGAGACCCCTGAGCCTTAATTTTTAGGGCATTTGGATTCCTAAAGTAAGAGGACTGTATTTCACAGGTTCCCTGGGAGGTAGATGAAACTTCATCATCTGACAGATTTTAGAAAGTTTCATTACATTCAGCCAGAACCTGCTCTTTGCCTCTTGTTTGCCCTTCCCCTATTCAACTGCCAGGAACCCTCTTGGACCTTAGAGACAAGGGCTACACCTTGGGAACACAGTCTGGTGAACTGGAAGGAGCCTAAGTTTTTGAAGACTTTACAGAGCAAGAACTAGCAAACTGGCCTTCCTCTTTCTTTCGACCTTAAGAATTTTATAGGACAAGGAATGCATTTCTGTACTGTTTAAACCTGGGGATGGAGCAAATCCTATCTTGGGAAACTAAATTGGAATATCCAAGTTAGAAAACTGAAGAAGCTGCTAGGCTTTAGAAAAGCAGCTCATTAAACCACCTCCTGAGGCATTACAGGTCTTACATAATGTGCTGCTAAGGTTTAAATTACCAGGCAGAAAAATATGAAAGTGAAGAAAGTTTTGGCCACTTCTTGGGCTTTTCAGGAAGTATATACAAGAAAGAAACAGAAATTCTAAGCAGTTTGTGTTAACAACCTTTATGTCACTGTGCCAAATACCTGAGAGAAACAGTTTAAAGGAGGCAAGGTTTATTGTGGCTCGCAGTGTCAGAGGATTCAGTCCATGTTTGGTTGGTCCTGTTGTCCTGGGGCTGTGGTGAGGCAGAGCATCAAGGCAGAGAGTACAGAGGGGAGCCAAGCTGCTTACATCACAGCAGCCCGGAAGCAGAGAGAAATACAGGAAGGCTCCAGGGCAAGGCACACCCTTAAAAGGCACGAACTGAGGGATCTACTTCCTTCATGGAGCCCTCACCTCAGGAAGTTTCTATTGCCTCCCAATAATGCCATTAAATTATGAATCTATTAGTGATTAATCTACTGATTAGGTCAGTGTTCTCATGACCCAATAACATCTCAATGATTGGATTCACCGGCTAGGAGGAACCCTTCAACACATGAGCCTTTTGGGGAGATACTTCAAACACAAACCATAACACAGTCACACTGGACGACAAAGAAAAGAACCTGGCAAGAAGTCATTTTTTCACATACTCCTATTACTCACTTTTGTGCATTGAGAAACATTTTTAACTTCTTTGACATGAGATGTTTTCAGTGAGCAAAAGCAGGGAGATGAAAACAGCAGCAGTAGAGGTGAATAACAGAAACTGGGAGGGTCCATAAAAATTATATGACATGAACGAGAAATAAACATTAAATATAAAGACAAAAATAGTGAAACAGTAAATAAATGGATGCAAAAAAGGATACCATGTCAACATTAATTATAAGAAAACTAGAGGCACTGTATTAGTAAGAGACAAAGGAAACTTTACAAGAAATATTACCTGACGTATTAAAATATATTTTATAAAACTAAAAGAAACAAGTCATTAAAACAGATAATTGTTGTAATTGTGTATGCACCCAATAACAGAGCTTCAAAAAACTCAAAACAAAAAACAGGTAAAATTGAAAGGAGAAATAGGCCAATTCACAATTATTAGATACTTCACCTCTCCTCTGTCAGTATATCATAGAAGAGAAAATTGGCAAGAATGTAAAAGACTAAAACATTATCAACTTGACCTACATTAAACAATATTCTACACCCAAATTACAGACCCACATTATTTCAAGCACACATGAAACAATCACCAAGTATTATTCACTCATCAAATAAGTCTCAGTAAATTTAAAAGGGATGAAATGATATAGAGATCACAATATTAAGTCAGTTTAAATATATATTTGAAAATCCCTAAACATTTGGAAACTATACAATATACTTTTAAATAACTCCTAGTTCAAAAGAGAATCACAAGTTAGACATATTTAATCTGAATAATAGTGAAACCACAACATGATGATGCAATTAGAACATTTTAAATCTTTATATGGAAAAAGATCTCAAATTAATTATATACTCTTTTGTATTCTTTTGCAACATGCAAGGATTAAAGTGAGCAAAGAAAAAATGACACAATCCTACACAAATACTTTTAGTAAACAGAAGAAGGGACATTTCCTAACTCATTTTCTAAGGCCAGGATTACCATGAAAATAAAAATAGGGGAAAATATTAAAAGAAAACTACAAATAAATATTCTTCATGAATAATGACACAAAAATCCCTGAGAAAATATTATCCAATCAAATGAGCCATACATAAAAATAAATTTATCCAGTGATACAAAATACAATATAAGATTAAGTTAACATTTGAAAATCATTCTGTTCAATTTCCTATATTAACAATACTGAGTTGGACCTCACTCGATGGCACCTAAAAACTGATTCAAGGTATTTTGGTACAGTGAAGTTTCAACTGCAGAAATGCTATGGTGTGTTTTTTGATTATCCACAGTACTTTCATGTAGATGTGGCTTGCTTGTCTCCCATTCCTATTTATTTCATGGCTAGGGTTTCCAGTTTAAAAACATCTTCCTTTCTTAGTTCCATGCCCATATGCTGTTTTATCAGGAGTGCATGGTGTACCTTTCCTACTTTGTTGCTGTAAGGCCTTTAATTTTTCCTTCCCATCATAACCTCATCTCCCTGGTTCATTATCCTTTTCTATGTATCAGATTTTACCTCAGAAGTAATGCTGCTATTCCATTCCTACACATTTCAAGTCTTTCTCTTATAGCCAGTGCTGTGAACTACAAAGTTCTGACCTGTGTTGATTTCGGCATTTAATATGGAATTTTCTCTTTATGGAAGTAATTTTGTCTTTGGCTCATCTAAAGCCTTTATTCTAATTTACTCTTTTGTATGGCATTTCTAAACAACCCTCCTTATTCTCCTCGCTCCAGGTTTGCAGTAGCAAGAGGTTGTCAGGAGCTCTGTTGTAATTTGGAGTTGCTCTTCTCAATTTACAGGTAATGTAAAAATTTTGTTGTTTATCTTCTAGTATTGTTGAAGGTAGGAGACACATGTGATGTTATTTGGTCTTCTTGATGGTTTACGTTTTTATCAGAACTCTAAGAACTTGGAATTTCCTAGTGAATCATACTTTGAGTAGCAAGAATATAGGAAAACCTGTGTGTTTGATGGTATCAATGAACAGCTGAGATAATTTGGAGACATTGTATATCTGGACTTTTAACAAGAGTGTAAAAGTCTAACTAAATGAATTTTACATTGCTTGCAATGGAACACATCTTAACTCACCGACCTACCCCTGCACCATTCTCTAGAGCCAGGACAGAACTACTGTAAATCAAACAGAACCTACTTTAACAAGAATGAGGCTTGACTATAACCCACATGACATAGGGAGGAAAATAGAGGTAGCATGTCCTGGAAAGTGGGAAAAGGAAGGGTGAGGAGTAATCAACTGCTGGTTAAACATGTGCCTTAGAAATGGATTCTGTGGGTTGTCTTAGAGGGGAAGATGCTCAAAGAGGTACAAAAGAAAATTGAGCAGGCAAATACATTAGAAAGTAAGGGCATACAGGTTCCTTAGAGAGTGACTGAAAATGAAATAGACAAAAATGGAGACTTTCTTTTTTCTCCTGAGAATTTTAAAACAATTTGTATGATGTATGTTCCTATGAAGAGTGTGCTGGGAAGGGACCCAAGAATGGACACAAGGAAGAATAAGAGAGAGTGCCAGGAACCAGGCAGTGGAGGGAAAGCACAGTTACAGCAAAATTGAGAAAGTTTGTGGCTGCTTCAGACTGCAACCTTGTATCATCCCTGGGGAACAGGAGGGTTACTAATCTCAATAAAGTCACTCATAAAAGGAGTCTAGTAGCAATTTAAAAGTAACCCATGCCATGCATCTTAAAAAAAAATGAAGCTTTAATTCAGCAGCAAGCTCCTAGCAAATCTTACATAGTGATACAGAAAAGGAAAAATATAGGAGAGATTAATGAATTTCCTGACTGACAATATCTAGGAAATGCTCACATTTAGAATCAACATACTCAATGTTTGTTGTTGTTGTTATTGTTAGGTGCCATCAAGTCATGTCTGACTCATAGCAACCCTCATAGGGTTTTCAATGGCTGACTGTTTTGGGATTGCCTTGGGAGTGGATTGCCAGGCCCTTCTCCCATTTTTGCGGTGCTGGGAATTGAACTCAGGACCTCAGAGAGTGCAGCGCAGAGCTCTACCAACTGAGCTAAATCCCAGCCCCACTCAATGTTTAGTCAAGATAATAAATAGAATTCTTCTAGAACATGGATATTAAATAAAGGGTAAAGTTTTATCATTTATTTCACCTGTGTCCAGGAGAACTAGGAAATAGAATAAGACAGGCTTATTTATCACCTGATACTCCTTGATACTGACTACATGGAGAAACTTATGTGGCAAATATACTGATTCAGGTGTGAAGTGATATTAAGAAGCCATTTTGCAAAACTACACTTTCAAGAAACATTGTTTCAAAACTGCTTGAAAAGTTAACTAGGTAATTTATAGTATATTTTAAATGCTGTTTTTCAGAATATTGACATAAGCTTATTAACTGTAAGATTCAAATAGCTTATAAGAATTAATTTATATGACACTGTGCCATGTCCAGCACTTTAAGGTTTTCCATGGCTGATTGTTTTGAAATTGTTTTGGAATTGTTTGGGGAGTGGGCTGCCAGGTCCTTCTTCCATTTTTGTGTGCTGGGAATCAGAACCCAGGGCCTCAGAGCGTGCGGAGCAAACACTCTACCAACTGAGTTAAACTCCAGCCGTATGACATACAGGACAGTAAAAGATGATGTGACCATGAAGGTAGAGAGGGGAATGTTGTGGCCATAAGCCAAAGAATGGCAGCAGCCACCAAACTCTAGAAGAGGTGAGAAATGGATTCTGTCCTAAAATCTCTAGACTATATCACCCTGACAAGAATTTGCAGTTCAGTGATATTGATTCAGGATTTTGGCCTTCAGAACAATGAGGGAATAAATCTTTATTATTTTAAGCTATAAAGAAACCAATTTTAGGCCATAAAGAAACCAATAATATTTTTAAAGGTTAATGTCAAATTTGCCACCTAAGAAATTATACTTTAAAAGTTATTTAATGAGTTGTTTTACTTACATGTGGGAAACAATGGTTTAATTCTTGGCTAGCACTGGTTATGAGAAAAGATAAGCAGAAATGTACTACAGCAGTTCAAGCATATCCGTGTTTAGCCTCACATCTGTTACAAATCTTCAAATCAACTTCTGGGAAATAATCACGAAAACTCCAAACTAAACCAAATCTGGTGGGCCCTCTGTCTCAGTCAGGTTTCTCCGGAGGAACAGAACCAACACTGTGTGTGTGTGTGTGTCTGTGTGTGTGTGCATGTGTGTGTGTACACATACATATATATGAACGCAGTGCTGCTCAGTCCCAGACGCCCGAAGCCTCAGAACAAGTGGCACCAATGACTAAGCCCCAGCCCCAGGCTGAAGGCTTGAGTGACCACTGGAGAGTCGCTGGTGTGAGTCTGAATTCAAACGCTGAAGAATCTAGTCTACTACCTGCCAGGCACGGAAGCAGCAAAACTCAAGCCTAGTGGAGCCAGGGCGAAGCTTCCCCTCCCCTGCCTTCCGCTTCTTGGCCCATTGTGGCCTCCAGCCCTCACCTTCAGGGCGGTCTTTCCCACTCGGGTCACTGACCCGGACGCTGATCCGCTGTGGAAACACACTCATGGCACACACAGAAGTGTGCATTATCAGTTTTCTACGTGTCTCTCCATCCGGCTAAGTTGACAACCAAGGTTAACCATTGTGCCCTTTAAATGTTTAGTGAGAAAATGGAGTTTAATAGCCTTCAAAATGTGCATCATGGCATGCAGGTGTGTTACCAGGTGCCCTGCAGCTCAGCAGGTGCTTTTCCATTACTCACCTCTACCTCCTCGCCTGAGTTTACTGGTCAACTTCGTCAAAGCCAGAATAGCCCAATTACACATCTTTTTTCTTTTATTGTTTTGCAGTGCTGAGGATGGAACTCAGGTCCTTACACATAGTTAGGCAAGTGCTCTACCATTGAGCTGCATCCTCAGTCCCTGAAATGCACATCTTTTAAATTTTCTTTTTCTAAATAGCAATTCAAAGATTTTCTGTGGTAGTGGTGTTGTGGATACATATTTAAAGAACATTTGAAATTTTAGAAATCTCATATGAACTTTCTAGACACCTATATTCTCTTAAAGTGTTGCCAAAAGACCCAGGTTCACGAAAGCACTCTGAGAAATGATTGAGAAGATGGTGATTCCTTAGCAGATTCTAAAGGGAAGGGACATAAAAAAGACAGCTGCTCCAGAACCCTCCCTCCTGAAGGAGGGGCAGCCTGTTGCAGAAGGTGGAGATAGATGGGACAAGCTGGGGATCAAAGAGCTTCCTGTGGTTATTCTGGGGACAGAAGTCTGAGGCAGCTCTTTGATTTGGGGCTTGCCCACCCACATGGTATTTTATGCCTCTCTAGAATGGCCACCCAAACTGAGTTCTGCTGAGTGCCAGAGAGCAGAACATGTCATGGAAAGAAAAGAAATTTAACCAAGATGGTTTTGCTTGCCTTGAGGAGGCATCACTAGGAAAAAAACAAAAACAAAAACAAAAACAAAAAACCTCTGCTGTGTTAATCAGAAGTCAACAAAACAGAGTTGGGAATAAGAGGAAGCACAACACAACACAACAAAACAAAACAAAAAACCCAACAAAACGGAGTCTCAGTGAAAAAAATATTTCAGGGACTTGGAAAGATTACATCCTTCATTTGATCATTAATGAATCCAGATTTCATATAGTCCAGAGGTGGCCTGGAGGCAGCATTTTTTGGCCAAAGACTACGTGAATATGCTAAACAGGGAAATACATTCACTGTAAAGTCCTGGAGGTAGATTCTTTTCCTAGGAGTGGTAGTAAGAAAGGCTAAAATGATTTGTTTTCTAGAAATTAACATTAAGAAAACAGTATTACAAAAACATGCTATATATATTTTTCCTTTCTGAAATTGAAGCACAGAAGTAGATTGTTAGTTACGACTTAGCTCACAGGCTCTTAGGACCATGCACATAAATAGGATATGGTGGAAATACTCCTTAAATGATACATGGGAGAGCCAAGTGAATAATGAAAAAGGGAAATCATTTCTTTCTCCTTTTGTTTCATATTAATATTGTGGAATTTTAGCATACAAATTAGAGAAGTTTTTTCCTGCATGATTTGATGATATGGACAGTTGAGCCAGTGATTACTGATGCCAACTCCCTCCCATTAGAATGAACAAAGCTGAGACCTACCAGGATCATGAGGCTAGATCAACGTCTCTAGATCTGGAATGCAAACCTGTGGTCTAATACTCTTAATAAATAATTTTTTCAAAGAGCTGTTATGTTTCCCAAGATTTTCCATGTGGTAAAATATTCCCAAATTTGGACTTCTTAGAAGACTACATTTCATACCAGAAGCCATTTCTGGGGCAATCTCAATCCATAATAGGATGGCTTTTAGAAAAAATAGACATTTCAAGCCAGACATGTTGGCACACACCTGTAATCCTAGCTCTCGGGGAGGCTGAGGCAGGAAGACTGATGCTAGTTTGAGGCCAGCCTGGTGAACATAGTGAGTTCCAGGCCACTCTGGGCTGCACAGAGAGACCCTATTTCAAACAAAAATACATATTAAAAATGGACATTTCTATTCTAATCAGAGAAAGTCATGAATGTTCAAATCAGACAAAGTCATCAATGTACGAAGTCGATAGTGTCTCATCTGCCAAAAATGCCAATGAGTAAATCTTTCTGAAAGCTTGCTTGTGTTAATTAGTAGTGTATAAAATCTTTTTGAGGTATGATATTTTCAAAATATTCCTCTTTAATTTCTGAATATTTTAATTGTACATGAACATTTCTGAATAGAATAATGTTACTGCTTCTATAATATTTACTAATGCCATTAACAATTTTTAAGCATTTAAATTATACTTTAAGTTCCCCTCTTAAGCCTCCATTTTTATCCTTGGTGATAATCACATTGGACTCTCATCTAGTGCCATCTAGAGCCTTCTAGTACCTTCTACAAACTTTATATCATCACTACAAATGATTTAATTACTACAAACGATTTAATTATTAATCACTTCCTAACCCCTAAAGTCAAACAAAATTATCTTTCCTTTCTTTAAGACCCTTCGACTCAGTACTCAAATTATTTTGATTTGGGATATGAAAATACTGTGTGCATATATTACAAATAATATATGCATTTTAGCTCTTGCCTTGTTGTTGTTATTAGGTGCTGTCAAGTTGGGTTTGACTCATAGCAACCTTATGAACCACAGAACGAAACACTCCCATGGCTTTTCATAGGGTTTTCAATGACTGTTTTGGAACCATTTTGAGAGTGGGCTGCCAGGTCTTTCTTCTATTTTTGTAGTGCTGGGGATCAAACCTAGAGACTCAGAGCATGCAGAGCAAGTACTCTACCAACTGAGCTCTTGCCTATTGAATTTAAATCCAGTATTTCTCAAACTAATTCTGGCCAAAGAATCTGCTTCCCATGAATAGCTCTCAAAGAAAATTTAAAGTGTGTAATCGCTTAGTGATTATATTTGGATGGTATCTTTAAAAATAATGAAAGCTTTTTCTGGATCCTCTGAATGACCCCTGGATAATTAAATATTTCCCATAATTTCACCCTTGAGTTTATGTTTATAATTCCATTGGTGCCAGGTAGTGCAGTGAATAACAAGAAATAAATAGATGTGTCCTAAGCGGTAAGCAATGAGTTTGCACTCAGGGATGCCCAGATGTCAAATTGCCCTGCCACTATGTTTGACAGTAATAAGGATGGAGAAATATGGTAGGAGAATTCAGTCATCTAGTACAGAGCTGTGAGAAGCAAATGGATTTTATCCAAACATCAGTGATACTAACAAACCAATTATTGCTTTGAATATAACCAGCCTTGAAGCTTTGTTTCATTTTAAAATTTATTTTGGTATGAGTTATAAGAGCAAGATGTATATAACTGATTTTACTTTGTATATATTTAAATAACATTTTAATAATAATTTTAATCAACATAAATAGCTTCTGGTTACTTGATAATAACCTCAGTATTTTCAGCTATATATTCCTCAAGTTTAAAGGACATTGTTTTTAATCCAAAATAGATAATGTAGAAAATTCATCAGACAGATGGTCCTTTTGGCAATTTTTATTTATAAATGTTGGTAGGGTATTAAACTTTTGGCAATTCTGAAGCTGCTCAATACCAACAGTTGGATCCCCAATAATTGAAAATGGCAAATATGTAAGCAGTCAGGCAGTGTTTCTGAGCACAGCAGGTTAGGTAAGAAGGGGAATGTTAACTTATCCTTTTGAAAATGCCAATATGACCATGTTTTCAAATGGGAACTAAAATCCCATGATCATAAATCATGACCAGTTAGAGAAACTTTTGAATAATCTAATTTAGTTCTGCTTGCTTAAGCAGGTCCTCTTAATCTCATAAAGATATTTCATACTTTTACTTTACTTCCACAGACTAACATGCATTAGGGTGTTCTTCATGTGTATTCTATTTTTCATTCAAGACTGTTAACAATGTAAGCACAATTTAAATGCTGCAATTATGAACATCATTGCAAATATTTTAGAACCACTCAAAATCATCCCAGAAGTCAATTTAGAGCATTGCTTTATTTCCAAGAAAGCAGCCAAATTGGAGACCAGTAATTGATTCTCAGCTCTTTTCAATTCCTTCACCCACCATATCCAAGCTATTCAGGAATTCTCTTATTGGCCTATTCAATATTTCTGAAGACTATCAGTTTTATGTCTTTTTCTTCATCATAAGAGGACTTCAACCCTCATGTGGTTTTCAGTGGCTAATAGCAGTACAAAACAGACTAAGACTACAGCCAATCTCCACTTGGTCCCTTCACAGCATCTTGCCTTTGCTGGACACCTTTTTCTCATTGTTCCCTGTGTACTACCCAGTTTTTGTTTCCAGGTAGTGTCTTGAAACACTATTCCCTCTAAGAAGTTTCTCTTGATTCATAGACTGCTATTGCCAATCCTACTCTATATCATCTTGAATTTTCTTATGATAGAACCTATCACACTACAGATTAATTTGTCCTTTAATCATCTATATTTATTGTTGACCAAAAATAATAAGTTTTATAAGTTTTTGTGGGAGATATGTGTGATAGTTATATTCCTTAACACTTTAGGATGTAATTAGAAATGCAGTTATGCACAAATGTTGTTGTTGTTGGGTGCCATCAAATTGGATCTGGCTCATAGTGACCTTTGCATAATAGAACAAAACACTACCCAACACTATGCCATACACATGATCTTTTTATGTTTTAGCCCAAGGTTGCAGCCACTATGTTTCTTCTCATTTTGAGTCATGCCACATCAGCAAAAGGGGGTCCCAGGGGCTGAACTCCATTCCCATCATTAAGGATGACTCTATTCTGAGAAGCCAACTCTTCTCCAGTCATTTCTTGAATGCCTTCCAGCCTGGGGGGCTCATTTTCTGGCACTATATTTGACAGTGCTTCTCTGCTATACATAGAGTTTTTAATGGCAAATTCTTTTACAAGTGGGCTGCTGGGTCCTTCTCTCTAGTCTGTCTTAGGCTGGAAGCTCAGCTGAAACATAGGTGACACTGATGGTATCTGAAAATCTGGTGGCACAGCTTTCAGTATCACGGCAATATGCAAGCCCCCACAGCATAACAAGCTAACAAATGTGGGGGTATGCACAAATAGAGTTATTAAATTTTAATTTCTTATTGAAGCATAACAAATATTAAGAGTACAGAAGTCATAAGTGTACAACTGAATGAATGTTAATACAGTGTAACTACCATCCACATCAGGGAAATCCATCACCCTAGAAGTTCCCTTATACTTAACTGCCAGTCACTCATCTTTCCTTTGCCCATCTTCCCCAAAATAACCAATATCCTGACTTTAACAAAATACTACAGGTTCTTGAATCTAATCTGCACCCTTTTACCAGTTTTAGAGTGTTACAGAATCAAATGAGGATTAGAACCATCAAGTCCACTGAGGGTCTGAATGGAACAAAAAAGCAGAGGAAGGGTGAATTCACTCTCTCTGAGCTGAGACATCCATTTCTTTCTGTCCTCTGACATTAGCACTCCTGGTTCTTGGTTCTTTCAGCTTGGACTGAACTATACCACCTGATTTCTGAGCTGCCAGCATATTTTAGGACTTTTTAGCCTTCATAATCACATAAGTCAATCCCTCATAGTAAGACACTCTCTCTCTGAATATATATATATACACACATATATACACATATACACACATATATACACATATACACACATATATACATATATATGTATCGTATATATATATGTGCATATATATATATATATATATATATATATATATATATATATATATTCCTGTTTCTCTGGAAAGCACTGAATAGTGCAATGCCATCAATGCCATGGTGTATTTATCCAAGCTACTATTTATGAGCATTTGGGTTGATTCTAAATTTGAGCTATTATGAACAATGCTAGTGTAAACACTGATACTTGGTGCCTACATGTACCCCTCTTTCTATTATATATAACTAGAAGTAAACCCATAGCTTTAAAGTTTCTATGAAATGTTAAAATGTTTGATGTGAATAGGCAATTTACAGAAGAGGAAAATGCATATCATTAATAATCATAGAAAGAGATGCTTAACATATGTAGTAATCAGAAAAATTTAAATGAAAACACTTTACACATGACCAGATTAGCTAAATTTTGTGTCTATTTAATATCAAGACTGGATGAGAAAATGGAAATCATCAAGTGGTAGAAGAAGTGAAAATTGGAGACAGCATTAACAAATTGGAATAAATTTAGTTTTCTCATTGCTATATTCTTAATGCCTACAGCCATACCACTGTGGCAACCAATCCTGTCAGATCTCAGAAGCTAAGCAGGGTGGGGGCTGGTTAGTACTTGGATGGGAGACTGCCTGGGAACACCAGGTACTGTAGGCTTGGGAGAAGGACCTGCCAGCCCACTCCCAAAAAACAATCAGCCACTGAAAACCCTATGAATAGCAAAGAAGCACCAACAATACTGTTGTATTTAGGGTTGCTATGAATTGGACACCGACTTGTCAGCACCTAATAATAATAACATATTCTGAATACCAAGAAAGTACTTTGCTAAATGAATGATATTCATAATAAAATAAGTTATACATAGAAACTTTAACCTAGTTTCTTATTAATGAACATATACTCCAGAAATATTCTCACAGAAGTGCATAAAAATCATGAAAATGGATGTTTGCTGTAGAATTGTCTGTAGTGGAGAGATTTCAAGACAGAATGTGAATGAAGGAATAAATGTAATAAGATTAGCTAGAAGAATAAACCAAATTATTGCATTTTATTATTTTTATGACAAGCACAGGGGTCCTGTAATTTTCCCAAAAGCAAGCTCTTCCCTGTTAATCCAATCTGCATGCAATTCTAACGCACATCTGGTTTTTTAGCTCTCTGAAACTGTTGAAAGGGTACAGATTAGATTTGAGAATATACTGTAATTAAAAGAACTAAGAAGCAATAACATAAACAGAATAAAATATGTAATTTATGTAAATAAAACCAAATGTAATGATACTATTTTCATTCATACAATAAGATATAAATAAAATGAATAAGATTAATTAAAGGGAAAATATTGAGCACATGACATTAAAGACATAGTGGAAATTCAGAATCAGTTAAATGGAAGATTTTATAATCAAATAGTAATATAGTAAACAAATAAATGAGACAGCATCTACAATGTGTGAGTATGGGCCACATATTATAGAGTATTATTGATTATGTGCTCTTGAGGTGCAAAAATTTAAAAATAAAATGTTACAGAAACAATATTCAGAGAAGGTGTTAGTGGCTCTTCCTGAGAGAAAATGTATAGATGAATTTCTTCCTCTTCAGTGATTACCCTTCATAGAGCCTATTCTTCAGATGCTTTTGCAAACTGAGACCTGTAAACCCATAATTTTCAAGAGCTTATTGCCTTCTTTTATGCAAGAACTCTCATAATAGTGTTGCTGCTAGCTGCCATCAAGTCAGTGTCCAACTCACAGCAACCCTGGGTACAACAGGTTAAACCTTATTGTTAGTGCTTCTCAGGGTTTTCAATGACAGATTGATTTTTGGGAGTGGGTTGCCTTCTCCCAAGCCTACAGCCCCTGGTATTTCCAGGAGGTCTCCCATCCAAGGACTAACCCTGCCCACCCTGCTTAGCTTCCGAGATCTGATGGGATCAAACACCACAGTGCTAGGGCTGCAGGCCTCATAATATTAGAATTTGTGAAATAAACATATTATTTAGGAACTAATACAAAGAATATTTATAGAAAATTTCCTAAGACACTAAAAATCTGAGAACTGTATTCTTCACTCAACAATCTGTTCAGTACATATATTCTGGATCCTCATTACATGCAAGGCTTTGTAATGTTCTCCAAAGATGAGAAGAAATGGTGGGACATTTTGAGCTGTTATCTTCATGGTCGATATGATAATAGAAGCCATTTCCCGTGGCAGCCTTTGTCCTCTCATCTTACCCCTGGGTCCCTGGCCAGTAAGCTGGAGTCTCCAATCTTCAATAAATCAAACACCATTCAACATCCTAACCTAAACATGCCTCTCAGCTTTTTTTTCTCTAATTTAGTCATAGAAGCTGTTAAGGACCATATTTCTAGTACACATGGTACACACATTTTCTTTTGGCATGTAAACATCTCCAAAAATAGGATGCATCTTACAATCAATGGCATCTTCCAATTTCTTTCAACCAGAAGACAACTATGGCACAGTTGTCATAGCCTGCACATGTGTGACCTTGGTCATAGCTGTTTATATTGGCATTGCTTCACTTAAGTTGGAAGTGTTTTGAAAATAACACATGTTAAGTTTAATTGCTTTTAAAAAATTGTCATATAATTCAGCATTGAAACCTAAAAGTCCTAACACAGAGACATTCATAGAAATAGAGTATAGGACATACAGGAATATATTTGTTATTTTTATTGAACATATCAGATGACTTCAAGTGCTTAAAAATCTTGGAAGAGATCATTTAAAAATCTTTATTGTCTGCTAATTGTGTAGTTACCTATTATTGCATACAAATTACTTCAAAACTTAATGGCTTAAAATAACAAATACTATCTCATACAGTTTCTGAGGGTTGTGAATATAGGACAGGCTTGATTTTGTGGTTCTGGCTCTAGGCCTTTCATGAGATTGTGTTTAAGCTTTCAGCCAGTGTGTCATCATGCTGGGACTTGGGAATATGCTTGAAAGATGGTTCACTCACAGGACTGTTGCATGAGGCCTCTGCTCCTCACCCTGCAAGAGTATCTATAGGGCTGCCTGAATGCCCTCACAACATGGCAACTGGTTTCTCCAAAGATATTGATCAGAGAGAAAGTGAGAAGGAGGGAGGAAGAAAGAAAGAGAGAGAAAGAGAGGGAGAGAGAGGGAAAGAGAGGGAGAGAGAGAGAGAGAGAGAGAGAGAGAGAGAGAGAGAGAGAGAGGAGAGAGAGTCTCCAGAAGGCAAACTGACACCTTGATTTCAGACGTAGCTTCTAGAACTGTGAATGAGTAAATTATCATCCTAGGAAGGTGGACAAGAAAATATGAAGATTTGGAGCAATGTGCACAAGGAAGCATTTGTGAAAATAAACCAGCCTGAATGAGGAGATAAGAGATGTAGACTTAGTTTCTTCACTTTACAGTTTTGCCTTAGGATCAGTCAGACTGAATTTTAAAGACAAATGAGCAGTGCCATGGTAGGTACCAGTATGTATTACCCCAAGATAACATTTATTTCTAGTAACTAAAATGAGAGATCTATTTAAAAATATGATAAACAATGTAGAAATCTAATTTTGACTTCACATAAGCTGATTTATGAAGATGACATATTCAATACCACATTCTATAGAGGAAAACAAATTCTGAATTTGGCAGTGGGGCACCTTTCCTCAATATTTTTTATTAGCAAACTCTAGAAGATTATAGACTCACGAAGGTAGGTATTAAAATTTAGTTAATTTTCCAAATAACATTGAGAAAAAAGAGAAAGAAATAAGAAAAAGTAAAGAAAGTCCACATTTTATTAGAGAAGTCTGATGCCTAACTTTTAGGTACAAATAAATTAGGGGATATTTTTGTTACAAAAAATGTATATAGCACTTTAACACTTAAAATATGAAAGAAAAGATAAGATACCAAATAAGTATTTTAGTTAAGTCAGTATAATGGATTTTAAAAGAAGTATTAAAATTATGTATACATTATGTTGAGCTATGTTGTTGATTCAGTTGAAGCTATAGCTTATAGTAATCAGTAAAATCTGATTCTCAAACCTATTAAACACTCTTGAACACCATCTCAATAATCTAGCTTCCTGGGCTTCACTTCCCAGAATCTGATTTGATAAATCTGGACTGAGACCAAAGGAATCCATTGTATTTTTTCAAATTCTCCAATTGACCCTGATGGGCAACCAAGTCTGAGGAACACTAACATGGAACATATGCTCTCACAGACAGCAGCTTTGATCTTCCAAAGCCTGGAAATTCTCAGCTGAGGTCAGTTGAAGGTCAAATGCCAAAAGCAGAATATTAGAATGGAAGCAACCTCGTACTATGGTCAAGAAATGAAGGCAGGGGAAATCAAGATCCCGGGTAAAGGAAATTTCACGGAACAGGACAGGAGGTCAGAATGGCAAAGAGAAATCACAGTGAGAACACAGGACAAAATGGAAAGGCAGAGAACAGGAGGCCCTAAGATTCAGAATTCTGGGCACAGCCTGGCTCAGGGCTCAGAAGAGGCTATTTCTTTCAGACTCTTTGCCTGTTGATTCATACTTTTATGGAAATTCCTCTATTAGATTCAGCTCATTCAGGATTAAAGTCTCTTATTTTCTCAGTATCTAGCAGCTTGTTTTCGTGTTAGTCCTGGACTGAATGATATTCACTGGCACCTCCATGAGTTGAACTTATCTTGATCAAGTGATCTTATTTCATTTTATTCTTTATTATTATTTAATTCACATACAGTATAATAAGTTTCATTATGGGATTTTCATACAACTGTATCATGTACCTTGCGCTTGTTCTGCCCCTCATTATCCTCCCATGTTGCTCCATTTACTCGTCCCTCCCCACTCCATGTATACCCCCTTGTACTTTTCTGTGTATCTCTCTCTCTCTCACTCTTTCTATCATCTATTTTTTAAGGTAAATGTAGTTTCTGCACATGAGTGAAAACATTTGGTATTTCTCTTTCTGAATCTGACTTATTTCATTTAAAATGATCTCTAATTCCACCCATTTTCCTGAAAATGACAAAGCTTCATTTTTCTTTATAGCTGAATAATATTCATATATGTGTGTGTGTGTGTGTGTGTGTGTGTGTGTGTGTGTGTGTGTGTTGTTGTTGTTGTTGTTGTTGTTGTTAGGTGCTGTCCAGTTGTGTCTGACTCATAGCGACCCTCATAGGGTTTTCCATGGCTGACTGTTTCGGGATTGCCTTGGGAGTGGCTTGCCACATCCTTCTCCCATTTTTGTGGTGCTGAACTTGGGACTTCAGAGACTGTAGAGCAGCACTCTACAAACTGAGCTAAACCTCAGTGCTCATATATATATGATCACATTTTAAACATCCATTCATCTGTTGATAGAAATCTGGGCTGATTTCATATCTTTGCAATTGTGAACACTGCTGCAAGGAACATGGAAGTGCAGGTGTCTCTATGGTGTGATGACTTAGATTTCTTTGGGTATATACCCGGGACTAGTATAGTTGGATCATATGGCAGTTCTATTTTTAGTTTTCTAAGGAACCTCCATACTGATATCCACAATGGCCATTCTAGTTTACAGTCCCACCAGCAAGGTAAAGAGGTTCCTTTTTCCCCACATCCTTGGCAGCACTTTTTGTTGTTTGTTTTGTTGATGCTAGCTAATCTGACTGGGATGACATGGAATCTCAGTGCAGTTTTAATTTACATTTCCCTGTTGGCTAAGAATGTTGAACATTGTTTCATGTATTTATTGGCCATTTGTATTTCTTCTTTTGAGAACCTCTATTTAGTTCAATTACCCACTGATTGATAGGATTATTTGGGTTGCTTGCATGCATTTTTGGTAATTTTTCAAGTTCTTTATAATATCCTTGATATTAATCCCCTGACAGATGTATAGTTGGCAAAGGTCTTTCTCCCATTCTGTGAACATTCTCTGTACTCTATTAATTCTCTCCTTTGCTGTGCAGAAGCATTTTAAGTCCATGCAATCCCAAGTGTCAATTATTGATACTATATCCTAGGCTATTAAAGTCCTTTTTAGAAAGTTTTTGCCTATGCCCATGTGTTGAAATGTGTTTCTTACATTTTCTTCTAGTAGTTTCAAAGTTTCTGGTTTTACATTAAGATCTTTGATCCATTCTGAATTGGCGTTTGTACACGGTGACATATATGGAACTACTCTCATTCTTCTCCATGTGGACATCTAGTTTTCTCAGCACCATTTGTTGAAGAGATCATCTTTTCTTCGAAGAATGTTTTTGTCACCTTTGTCTAAAATCATGTGGCTGCAGCTATGTAGGTTTATTCTTGGGTCTTCAATTTCATTTCATTGATCTTCTGTCTGTTTTTGTGCCAGTACCAAGCTGGTTTCATTACTATGGCCTTGTAATATAATTTGACATCAGGTGTTGTAATGCCTCCTGCATGGCTCTTCTCAGAATTGCTTTGGGTATTCAGGGTCTTTTGTATTTCCATATGAAATTTAGGAGTTTCCTTTCCTTTCCTTTCCACTTTTTTCTGTGGTACTGGGGTGGGGCTGAACCCAGGGCCTTACACATGGTTTCTAAACATTCTACCACTGAGCTGCACTCCAAACCCCTTTCAATTTTTAAAATTGAGATGTGTTCTCATTAAGTTACAAAGTCTGCCTCTGGTCTCAAACCTGTGATTCTCCTGCCTCATCCTCCTAAACTGCTGGGATTATAGAGATGTTATACCATGCCTGGCAGGATTTTTTTTCTATTTATGTGGAGGATATCATTGGAATTTTGATGGGGATTACATTGAATTTGTAGATCACTTTTGTAGTATAGTCATTTTCACAATATTAATTCTTCTGATCCATAAGCAGGGGTGGGGGTCTTTCCATATTTTGACATCTTCTTCAATTTCTTTCTTTACTGCTTTGAAGTCTTCATTGTAGAGGAAGTCTTTTGGTTCTTTGGTTAGATTTATTCCTAGATATTTTATTTCTTGATGGCATTGTGGATGAGATTGCTGTTTTGGTTTTTTTCTTATCATGTTCATTATTAGTATATAGAAATGCTACTGATTTTTGAATGTTGATTTTGTATTCTGATACTTTGATAAAGGTATTTATCAGACCTAAGAGTTTTCTGGTGGAGTCTTTAGTCTTTCAAATACAAGATCATGTTGTCTGAAAATAGGGATAATTTGACTTCTTTGTTCTCTATTTGTATTCCTTTTATTTTTTATCTTGCCTTATTGCTCTGGCTAAAATTTTTATCACTATATTGAATAAGAGTGAAGAGAGTGGAAGCCCTGTCTTGTTCCTGATTTTAGAAGGAATGCTTTCAGTTTTTTATCATTTAGTATAATGTCATATAGATCCTTTATGATGTTAAGATGTGTTCCTTGTATTCTCAGTTTTTTCAGGGCTTTTATCATGAAGGGATGGTGAAATTTGTCAAATCCCTTTGTTTCTATTGAGATGATCATGTGATTTCTGTCTCTGAGTCTATCATGTGTTTTATTATGTTTATCGATTTGTGTATATCGAACCAGCCTTGCATCTGTGTAATGAAATCCACTTGTTTGTGGTGTATGATCTTTCCTATGTGTAGCTGCCTTTTATTTGCAAGTATTTTATTAAGAGATTTTGCACCTATGTTCATCAGAGAAATTTGTCTGTAGTTTCTTTTTTGGTGTATAGTTATCTAGTTTTGCTATCAGGTTGATACTGGATTCAGAGAACGAGTTTGGGAGTATTCATTCCTTTTCTATTTTATGGAATATTTTGAGGAGGATAGGTTATTAATTCTCTTTAAAGGTTCGGTAGAATTTGGTTGTGATTCCATCAGGTCCTGGGCTTTTCTTTATTGGGAAATTCTTTATTATTGCCTCAATATCATTGCTTGTTATAAGCCTGTTTAAATTATTTATACCGTTTTGACTTAATTTTGCTAGGTCATATATGTTAAGTAATCCCTGGTGATCTTCTGTATTTCATTGGTATCTGTTGTAATGACCCCTTTTTCATATCTAATTTTATTAATTTGGATGTTCTTTCTCTTCCATGTTGTTAATTTGGCTAAGGTTTGGTTGATCTAGTTTATCTTTCCAAAGAAACAACTCTTTGTTTCACTGATTCTTTGTATTGTTCCTTTAGGTTCTATTTCATTGATTTCCGCCTTAATTTCCATTATTATTTCTTTCCATCTACTATTTTTGTGTTTAGTTTGTTGTTTTCCTAAGGTCCTAAGATGCATCATTCAGTTATTTATTTGAGCTTTTTGTGACTTTTTGATGTAAGCACTCATAGCTATAAATTTCCCTCATAGAACTGCCTTTGCTGTATCCCAAAGGTTTTGGGAGGTTGTGTTTTAATTTTCATTTGAATCTAGGAAGTTTTGAACTTCCTCCCTGATTTCTTCAATGACCCACTGATCATTTAAAAGTGTATGGGTCAATTTCCAACTTTTTGTAATGTTTTTGTAGTTTTACTTGCTATTGATTTCTACTTTTATTTTGCTGTATCTGATAATATAAAAAGAGTGATTTCAATTTTTTTGTTAAGTCCACTTTTTGAGCTAAAATGTGGTCTGTTTTAGAAAAATTTCCATGTAGTGGTGAAAATATGTATTCCATATTTGTTGGATGAAATATTCTGTTGTTGTTGTTGTTGTTAGGTGCCATGGAGTTGGTGTCTGACTCATAGCGACCTTATATACAACAGATGAAACAGTCTTATCAGTGCTTCTCTGCTATTCATAGGGTTTTCAATGGTGGACTGATTTTTCGAAGTGGGTTGCTGGGTCATTCTCCCAAACCTACAGTATATGGTGTCCCTGTCAGTCTCCCATCCAAGTACTAACCAGGCCTGACCCTGCTTAGCTTCCGAGATCTGATGGGATCAAATGCCACTTTGGTACAGCTGTAGGCTGAAATATTCTGTAGATGTCTATTAATTCCAATTGGCCTATTGTGTTGTTTAACTTTACAGTTTCTTTGTTGACTTTTTTGTTGGGATGACCTATCTATTGATGGTAGTGGAGTATTGAGGTCACTCATTATTTTTGCATCTGGACCTACCTGTTCCTTTGTAGCCAGTAGTGTTTGTTTTAAGAAATTTGTTGTGCCAAAGTTCAGCTCATAAATATTTACAATCATTATCTTTTCTTTTTGGTGGTGGTACTTGGAGGTTGAACCCAGGGACTTACATATATTTTGCAAGTGCTTTACCACTGGGCTGCACCTCCGCCCATTTTTTATTTTTTATCTTGAGACAGGGTGTCAGGAAGTTATATAGACTATCTGTAGCCTTGAATCTGTGATCCTCCTGTTTCTACCTCCTGAGTTGCTGGGATAACAGGCCTGAGGCACTGTGCCCAGCCCACTATGTCTTCTTGATTGATTGTTCCCTTTATTAATGTGTAATGACCTTCTTTGTCTCTTCTGATTATTTTAGGCTGAAGTCAACTTTGTCAGACATCAGTATTGCAACCTCTGATTTTTATGTGGCTTCCCCATGTTTGGCAAAATAATTTTCCATTCTTTTAGTTTCAGTATTTGTGTGTCTTTCCTAATGAGATGTGTCTCTTGAAGACAGCAGATAATTGGGTCTTATTTCTTAATCCAATTGGCTAATTTGTGCCTTTTAAGTAAAGCATTGAGACCATTTGCATTTAGAGTTATTATTGAGAGGAATTCAATGTTTTGTGTAGTTTTGTTGGTTGTTTACGTAATTGGTTTATTTGTTCTTTTTTTTTTTCTCCCTTGTTCATAGCACATGTTTAGTGGTTTACCACATTGGATATACATGCTACTTTCCTAGCTCTCAATTGTTCGTGCTTTCTTCTTATCAAATTTATTCATTCCTATATTCATGTATTTGTCTGCCTTTCTTCTTTTGTGTGTATGATTACTTTAAGTATCTTCTGCAATGCTGGTTTAGTGACTGAATTTTTCAGGTTTGTGCCTATTTTAGAGAGTCTTTATTTCTCCATCTTGGTTGGAGGTTATTTGCTTTCAGGGCTTGAAATACAATGTTTCATGCTTTCCTAGATTTTAGGGTTATTATTCAGGCTGATGTTATTCTGATGGGTCTGCAGTCATAAATCAGTTGGCATTTTGTTGCTGTAGCCTGTAAAATGGTTTCTTTGCTTTGTAGTTAGAGCATTTTAACTATAATGTGACATAGGATCTTTTCTGGTCATGTCTATTTTGGGGTCTGGATGCTTTATTGTTTGGGTGTTTATTTAATCTAGATTTGGAAAGTTTTCTGCTATTATTTCATTGCATGTATTTTCTATTCTTTTAGCTTTAGTCTCCTCCTCCTCCTCCTCCTCCTCCTTCTTTTTCTTCTTCTTCTCTCTACTCGAGGGTTGAACCTATGGCCTCACACATATTTTGCCAGTGCTCTACCACTGGGCTGCAATCCCCCAATCCATTTAAAATTTTTTTATTTTGAGTCAGTGTCTCATTAAGTTATGCAGGCTGCCTCTGGCCTCAAACTTGCAATCCTCCTGGCTGTGCCTCTTGAGTCTCTGGGATTATGGGTGTGAGCCACCACACCCAGCTTTGGCTCCTTCTTTTATATTATGGATTCTTAAGTTATATTTTTCATCATGACCCACAGTTTTTGGAAGTTATTGTAATATTCTTTTATTTTTGTTTCTGTGTTGGTATCTGAGTGCCTTGTCTTCCATCTCTGATATTCTTTGCTCTATTTGATCCAGTCTGTTGGTGTTTCTTCCTACTGTAATTTTTTTGATTTATTGTGTTTTTCATTTCCAATATTTCTGTTTGATTTTTTCAAGAACTCAAATTCTTTGTTAAAATTTTCTTCTAAGTTAGATACTTTTTATCTAGTACATGAATTCTTTTACTTATTTTTATTAATTTGCTTATTTGCATTTTCTTTGAGATCATTTATCATTTTTATAAGTAGAGTTTTGAATTTTTTGTCTCACATCTCAAGCATTTCAGCATCTTTGGTTTCATCAATTGAGAGTTACAGTCTTTTGGAGAAGTCCTGACATACTGCTTTTTCACATTTCTTGTATTTCTGTATTGGGAATTTTGCATCTTTTGGGATGGCTTTCCCTTCCCATTTTATTTGGGGCTCTTGTATGTGTACAGTCTTCTCTTGAGGTCTTGATCCCCAGTATCACTAGAAGAAGAAAAAGCAATCTGCTACTGTAGTAACAACTCTGACCAAAATCAGATTTATGATTACAAGTGAATTAATTTGAACCAGCTGTCACTTAACAAATTATCTTAGAAAAGTACTTGCAGGGATAATGTAGAGTAAGCTAGGGGGATAGAAAATAACTGTGGTAAAGATAACACAGATGGATGTATGCAGGGAGGGAAGTAGGGAGAAGAAGAAGAGAAAGAAGCAGGATTGAATAGGAGAAAAGGAAAAGAGCAGAGCGAAAAGAGTGTTAGAGAGCATGTAAGAAAAAAGCAGGCAAAAATATAAATCCACTTATACAGTGTAGAAAAATATACAAGGTTATGTAATATTACAAGAGGTATAACAAATTCAAACTTAAAAATTCTTTTTTGGTAACAACTAAATTGTATTCAAACGATATTAAAAGTATTGCAGTCAGACAGCTAGGATAACATAAAAGGAAAAAAGATTAAAAGTTTGAACAGTGAAAAGAAAAAAGGAACAGAAAATTTACAGAATGAAACGGACCAATTATTGAAACAACTCTTCTGTGGGTCCTCCAGCAATGGAGTGTGCCAAATGGGGAGGGCAATCAGTCCAATCTGTAGTCTCTAGGAACTGAGGGAAGAAAACAGCAGTATTATCTGCACTGGACTGCACATCTCTGTGGTCTCAAATCCCTCCCATTCATAGGTGCCCTGTATAATGGAGGAGACCTTGGGTTTCTAATTGCCCCATTTTGTTTTGGCTTCTCTCAGTCCTTCATCTGCTACTGCATGGTTGAGAGGTTGTTGTTGTTGTTAGGTGCTGTCGAGTCATGTTCTACTCATAGTGGCCCTCATAGAGTTTTCAGTGGCAGATTGTTTTTCGGGATTGCCTTGGGAGTGGGTTGCCATGTCCTTCTCCCATTTTTGTGGTGCTGGGAACCGAACTCAGGACCTCAGAGCCTGCAGAGCGGCACTCTACCAACTGAGCTAAATCCCAGCCTGGTTGAGAGGTAGCTCCTGAGAAATGGAGAAGCTTTGGGGAGGGAGTACCCCTACATCTGAGTCCCTATATTCCCATCTGCTATTCTTACCTACCTAGCAGCCACTTGTAGGTATCTACCAACCAAGATCTGCCTAAGAGGTCCTGCCTGCAAACCTTGCCTGACAAGATTTGCCATAGTCACTGGTGCCATTTCTTCTGGAGCCACTGCTGCTACCATTACTGAAATTGAGTTTACAATCTGGGGGCCACCTCCCTAATTTCTCAATACACGTGTACAACTTCAGGCATTGTTCCCTCTTTGCAAGTGTCTCATGGACCCTGAGGATTTGTTTCCCTTGGCTTTCTGGTGGCATTTAGTCCCCATTCCGCCACAGCTCAGTTTTGGAAGATCTGTTCCCTTGGAGAGTAACCCTTTGTTGTATTGCTCTGAGCTTGGGCAAGTACTTAAAATGAATTTTTTCTCTAACACTAGCCTTTTGCTTTGGGGGAGTTGCTGCTAGTTCAGATCCCCCAAACTTGATTTTGGGCTTGAAAGAGCTGTGAGGTTTTCACCCAGGTGGAGTGCTTACCTTGTGGGGAAGATGGAGCATCCCTTTCTCCTGCAGGAGTCAGAGCAGGTGTGTGGATATGTGCTGTTTTGTTCTTTCTGTTCCAAAGTCTCTTTTCCTGCATGAATTTGGTAATGTCACCACCTTTACTGTATTTTCTATTGCACTCTCTTTTCCTGTAGTGGGATTTGAGTCTCTTTTTGTTCTGGTATCTCTCATTGACAGAGTTAGAGGGGAGACTGCCTTAAATTCACCATCTTCCCAGAATTCCCCAAGCGATCCTATTTCTATGCAATAATGCGTCTGTGTATGTCTGTCTCTCTGTGTGTACTTTTTATAACATTGAGCTGTTTCAGTGTTGAACTGTTGCTTAACCAGTAATATTCATTCCATGCTACTTAACTTATAGTAAAACTCTTCTAAAAATAAATTTTAACTTTAGGTAAATTGAAAGGACAGTTGTTATTTGGGGGGCAACAGTAAGACATTTATTTCTTCATAATTTATATTCATTCATAAAAAGGACAAACCACAGTCCTATACTACTCCATTGAAAAATGATAAAAAATAACTAAAAGATCAATTCAATATTTATCAGTATCAAATAAAACTACTATCACCTTTCCTGAAATACAAAGAAACAACAGATATGTCTATATCTATATAAAGTTTAATTAAGAATCTCATGTCTTAAAGCATATGATACATTAGTTTGATGACCACTTAAAAGTGATGGTCCCAGTCAAATTTGTACAACTATATGAGGAAATGAAAAGCTTGAGTTATCAGTGTATGAGAGATTTTAGTCTACTTTATGTCTGTCACAAATATAAAACTAAACAACCTCCAAAGTCTGTTTTCTTCTTACCCTTCAGAACCATTTCATGCAAAATCTAGCCAGTTTTGCTCTTTATTACCATACATTATAAAAGAAAAGGCAGGCATGCATTTGGCAAAAGATGAAGTTCTTGTTGATTATATAAAAAGGCCTAACATGGGTCACATTGCAAAAGGAAAACTCCAAAGTGTAACAATGAAAACACAAACATTTGTACAGAAGGCTTGCAGAGTATTTGTTTCCCTAAAGTATGAAGTAATTTTGTTCCTTTTCAAATAATTAAATATTTCATGAATTCTGGCAATGATCTAAAAACTGTTGACATAATTCCACTGGGAAATCATCCATTTCACTGATTTTAAAAACTTTCATTTTATGACAGAGTTAAATGTGAATTAATGAAATATTTATTGATATTTTCATAATGAAGACTTTAAACATTTACACATAGATATATAGTACAAAAATTATACAAATTAAAGTAAGGGGTAAAGTAGTAATAGATCTATTTGCTTCCTGTAAATATTTCTCATGAACCTATAAGGTATCCTTTCTAAAAAGATAAACTCTCTGTAATTAGCTAGCAAGGTTGTGCTAATAAAATAGGATTATACCTCTTGAAGCATTAAACATTGCACTATTTCATGAGCCAGCTAATTCTTTATTACCCAAGTTCTTTCACATCCACACTCAGACACATTTCCGTGCATACCATGGAGAATTGAAGAAATGTGTATTTTCCTTTTCACAACTTATAAGAACCCTAAGTACCAGCACTTGGGAGACACCATTGGACAGACATGTCGTTTGTCTCCTCCTTGGCCTTCCAGTTTTGCATACTCTTCAAAGTACCATTAGCAACATACTGATTTGGTATTTTTAGCCAGTTTTCAGTATTGCAATGAAATGGGAAATGAGCTTAAAACGTACTTTTTTTAAAAAGGGAATTCTGTAGCTTTTTCAATCTACAGTTGATTTCCTGATTCCATACCTTCAATAAAGAAAAATTATACTTAGGAATGAAGCACAAGAACAAAGATATTAGCATATTATTAGGTATTTCTGATATTCACATAACTGTCATTTATTCCTAGTTGTATAAAGACTGTCACATCTCAATAAAAAAATGGAAGCACTCTATTTCTCAAAATTCATCATTCTGCATATGAATAAATACAGTAATATGATGATACTCCAGATAAGAGCAATGGGCTTTCAGGTATGATATTGATGATAAGAAAACACCAAATAACTTTAGAGTAGAATACAAAAGTAAAATGAAAAACTGCATATGATATGCTAACTTGGCCATTATAAAACTAACTGAAAGGATTAGTGATTCTGAAAATCAAATATTTAGAAAATTACTTCAAAAATAAGAATACTGATAGTAAGTTCTAGAATTTGGTTTTCAATATTCAAACTCTTGCAACTCATTCAGTAAAGTGATTTGGTAATGGGATTTATGTCAAAATGTTTCTGTTATATTCTAATTTTTTCCCCAGAAAATTCTAAGGGCCATTCAAAAATATGCAGGACCCAAGACAGAGAAGATAGTACAGGAGACTGTATTACTCTTACATTTACCACATACAATCAACATTTCAACCTCTATTATATTTCACAACTTATTAAATTTAAAGCACCTTTGTGTGGTGATTTTACTTTCACTCTACTGCCTATAGTATTGAATTGAACACTGTAACTTGTCCCATTGGATTAAATCATGCAACTGTCACAGAATCAGGTTAAGTGGTTTATAAGGCATATTGGAACGAGTTAAAAATCATTTTATATCCATTTAAAAGTTTATTCTTTTTGGATGAAGGGGTTCCTGAATGCCTCAGTCATAATGTGTTGTAAATCAGTTGGATAGTTTAAGTATAATTTATTTGGCTTAGGATGGAGCCACAGGAATTGGAAGGAATTGAAGTCTTCCCAGGTGAAAGGTGTCCTCTGAGTTGGGTTGGGAACAGCAGATGTCACAACACATTCAGAATTCCAAGTGGACAAGGATGCCAAGGGCAGGCAGCAGTAAGCCAAAAAGACCTGAAGACAGGGTGGACGCACCTACAAAGGAAACCAGAAATGTGCATCTCATTTCACTGGTAACAGTCACTATTGCTCATATAGTCTGCTTTTGGGAAGCATGATTGTGTTGCCTTGAAAACCAATGTTTCTCATTGCAAAACAGGTTTATCATATTCTTAGTGATTAAAGAAAAACAAGGGCATTAGACCAAGGATTTTTTGTATGACACCATGTGGACTGTCTACATACTGTATTAAAATTAATCAGTTAAAATAATAAGATCACAAATGCTTACTTTGTCTCTATGATTCACCAGTCCCAAATTCCTAACAGAAGGAATGGTCAAGAATCACACATAAGGAAAAAAAAAAAAACCTATACATAAGCATTTAAAAAATAAGATAAAAAGATGCAACAAAAATATTGATGTTACCTCATTTAATGAAATCATAGGTGCACTGAGTAGATCTTGCATAATTTCATATCCAAATATTTTAAGATAAGTACTCACAAAATGATTTAAGGAAGGCATTTCTATTAATAATACTCTTCTTCAAGTTTCAGCTAAAGAATAAGGATCCCGAGATATTATACTATGTAATAAAAGTGATATAATATGCTATGAACTTATATGAATTTATGTTACTTCTTGGGTGTCATCCACATGGGTCCATGTGCTGCTCGATCTAGAATTCTTGAAAATATGTTATAAAGTAGGACCAAGAAGGCCCACTCTTCTTTCCCATTTTCCACATCTTTTAGGAACTAACTTCAATGAACTCATAGCTGGAATGAGTGAAAGACTAAAAAATATCCACTTATAAGGATAACAGATTTTTTTGTCAGTTTTTGGAACTTTATTCTCTAAGTTTCAAACCTTAAATATTATTCTCTATATTATTAAAATGAACTAAGGCAGATCATACTTTGTAATATCTCTCTCATATTCAAGAATATTTAGGACACTTCTGAATAGCTAGGCATTTAAAATCACATTCATATTCCCTGGAAAGTGAAGATAATTGTTCCTATTTTCATGCATGTATTACACTATTGCTCTGTTAGCTGCATTTGATGCTGCATGAAAAACACAATAGAAAATACTATTAGATTCAGAGAAAGTGGTCCCTGAAAACCAGCTAGACAGTGAGATTCAACAAGTGAAGACAGAAAGGCAAGAATAATATAAATGACTCTCAAGCTTGTTGTTGTTAGGTGCAGTCAAGTGGATTCTGATTCATAGTGACCCTAAGTATAGGAGAATGAAACACTACCCACCACTGTGCCATGCACATGAATTTTTTATGTTTGAGTCCATTGTTGCAGTCACTATATTTCTTCTCATTTTGAGTCATGCTTCATCAGCAAAAGGAGGTCCCACAGGTTTTAATCCATTCTCATCATTAAAATCAGCTCTACAATGAGAAGACAACTCTTCCCCAGTTGTTTCTTAAATGCCACCCATCCTGGGGAGCTCATTTTCAAGCACTATATTTGACAGTGCTTCTGTGCTACTCACAGAGTTTTCAATGGCTAATTGTTTTATGGTCTATTGCTGTACCACCCTGGTAGCCAATCTCATCAGATCTCAAGAGCTAAGCAGGGTTGGGTCTCACTAGTACTTGGATGGGAGATCACCTGGGAATGCTGGGTGCTATAGGTTTGGAAGAAGGACCCAGCAGCCCACTCCTGAAATAATCAGCCATCAAAAACCCTATGAATAACAGAGAAGCACTGACAATAATGCTGAGCATGGCACAGTATCAGAGAGTGTTCCATTCTGTTGTGCATAGGGTCACTATGAGTCAGACCTGACTCCACAGCACCTAACAACAACAACAATTGTTTCAAGAGTGGGCTACTGGGTCTTTAATAATACAGATGTTGTATAAAACTATCAGTGATAATGACAACATGAACCCTGACTATACAGCCAGCATTTATTATCCTACAACAACAAAATAGATACTATGTTAGCCCTTTGTGTGTGCACACACAGACACACACACACACACACACACACACACACACTGACACAATAGGCTATGGCAGTAGGTCCTATTATCCTGATTTTATGAATGTTGTAATTCTGATTCAGGTACAATAAGTTACTCAAGGTCACCTGCCAGTAGAGGGTAGGGACAGGATGAGAGCTCAGATTTGCCCAGCTCCAAAGGTCATGCTCTTTCTACCTCTCTGCTATTACCTTACAGATAACTTTAGAAAGAGACCAGTTTGAAAAGTGCATAAGGACACAGCCCCCTGCACTTAATATGTCAAAGATAGGGCACAGAAGGAAAATAAACACCATATGGGCAAACACAGCTACCACCTACACTGTTTCAAAGAGGCTTTTGTGCTCTTGCAGATTGTTTTCTAAATTTCTACTTTTCTGCATATTTCTAAAAACATGCCACAATC
Organism: Pedetes capensis; assembly: GCA_007922755.1. Classification (NCBI taxonomy): domain Eukaryota; kingdom Metazoa; phylum Chordata; class Mammalia; order Rodentia; family Pedetidae; genus Pedetes; species Pedetes capensis. The sequence continues at coordinate 17,992 of VMDO01012435.1, read as the reverse complement.
CACATATTATTTTATTCTGATAAGATGATCAATTGCAAATGCCATTCACACAGAAAAACATCTAGTTTTCAATGTTTGGCCTAATTTAAATGGCCTATCCTGAAGTCCTTTGTCTGAGGATGACGGCTGGATCTCTACTATGCTCTGCCCTTGGACCACAAATTGCATCAGAGATGAGAATACATTTATGTGCTTGCCTGAATATGTGGCTTGGCACAGTACAAACTGTGGCTGCAGAAAGAAGGTCAGTCAATCATGGATGCCATTTTGAAGTTTTGCTGTTAGTATGAAAACCAAATACAATTTCATAATTTGTGGCTTCAATATCAGGATATCTGACTTATTTAAAATAAACTCTTCATGTTTATGTGTGTTATATTTAATTTCTCTAATGGCTCAAGCTTATGTAATTTATCTCCAATTCTCTTCTCCATTCCAAGCAGAAATTAGAAACCTGACGGAATTATGATTTAGTCATAACAAATATGGGATCTATATATTCTCAAGGGACTTTACAACATATATTGGTTTTATACCTAACCAAATATATATCATATTGGCTGTTATGCAGAATGGTCCTAGTACTTATATATACTGAACATATTGTACTTTTCACATATCTACTGAATGTTAAACATGAACAAATCATCAATCTGGTCAATCATTTTACCCATATCAGAAAAAATATAAAATTAACTTCAGGGCACTATGTTTCTTCCTTTGGATTTTCTTGATGACGATGATGATGATGATGATGATGATGATGATAGTGATGACAACCTAAAATCTCAGACTTATTGCTTCCTTTGAGAAGGATTCCTGCTATAGGGAGGTTTGTTTTTTGTTTTCGATATTGGGTGTTGGATCCAGGGCCTCGTGCTTGCATGCTCTGCAAGTGCTGGACCACTGAGCTGCACCCCCAGCCCCCTTTTTTTACTTTTTGAGGCAGGGTCTCACTAAGTTACGCAGACTGCCTCTGGTCTCAAACTTGTGATCCTCCTGCCTCCACTTCCTGAACCACTGGGATTACAGGCGTGCGCCACCGTGCCTGGCAGTCTGCTATAGGGAAATTTGTATTGAGAATAGAATTTTCAATTAAAAGTTACTTTACTTAAAAATTAAGGAGACTTTTGTTGGCCAGGCATGGTGGTGCACATCTGTAATCCCAGTGCCTTGGGAGGTGGCAGCAGGAGGATTACAGGTTCAAGGTAAAAGCAACCTGTATAACTTGGTAAGTCCCTGTCTCAAGATCAAAAGTAAAAAGTGGGCTGTGGATGTGGCTCAGTAGTAGAGCACTTGCATAAGCATAATTGAGGTCCTGTGTTCAACTCCCCAGTATGGAAAAAACAGTAGCCTTTTTATAAGTAGAGAACTGCTCTACACAGTTTTAATAAAATCCCCTTTCTAAGGTTTAAATTTAGTTCCAATCTGAGTTACTGCTAGGTGACTGCTGTGTAAGCCACCATACTTAGTCTTTTCTTTCTGTGATATCACTTTTTGTATTCACAATTGTTAATACCTCAAGATTGACAGCAACTTCTGGACAGGGTCTATATATTTCTAAAGCATATTTTCAACTGTGTTGAATAATTCCAAGCCTAGTATATAGACAGTACTCAGACAATAATGTTAAATATTTGAACCACATTTACATTTGTAAGACCTATGCTTTTTCTGGGGGGTTAGGGTTTAGATCACTTGGTAGAATGCTGCTTTGCACTTTCTGAGGACCCAGGTTTGATCCCCAGCACTGCAAAAATGGGAGAAGAATGTGGCAGTCTACACCTCCCCAAAACAATCCTGAAACAATCAACCACTGAAAATCCTGTGAGGGTCACTATGAATCGGACATGACTTGACAGCATTCTGATTATAGAGCACAGGGTAGGAGAGAAACAGCAGGTGGTCAGGATGAGGAGCTCTAAGGAAGAAGACTACTGAAGGAAACCACTATGACCCAAGTCAAACCTTTCAGTGTTTTTTTCTTTTCTTTTTTTTTTTTTAAATTCTCTTGGTGGCAAAATCTCTAACATTTAGAGACTAGGGACAAGAAAGAAGGCTATCTCTTCCCATGAGTGATTTTTCTCAGGAAAGAGTTTTTTTGTTTTTATTTTCTATCAGAGAGATGATATTAAAAATCCACTACATCAATGAACAACATCATCATCAACAACAACAACAACATCAGAAGGCCTTTATTTTACTCAGTCCTGGGGTTGTCCAGCTTGTCTTTGAAGTATGCCACTTTTCACTCTTCCCAGGCTTTACAGTTTCCCTGGGTTTTGAGAAGACAGCATTGTGACAGGATGGTTGATTCCCCATTACTGAGAGGTGTGCTTATTAAGTATTTGGTGCGTTAGGTACACATCAGAGGATGTTTGTTCTTGCACGTTGTTGAGTTCAGTAAAACTCCTGCTGGGTGGCAGCCACATTTAGGGGACAGAAGGAGTAAAAATTTGTTTGGGGCTGAAACAGTGAAAGTTAGCTCAGACAGAAAGAGAACAATGGCACCTGTATTTAATTATTCAGGTCGGTGTGGCAGACACAGATCATGCCAACTGGGTGGGTTACAGGAGATGCTTCCCAGATGGTATAGCAGCAATAAAAGACCATACTGCCTTTCTCCTTGAGTGGACAATGTTTTCCTGTAACGATGGCCCACTGATGAATGCTCTTCCCATCTGTGAGTGAGAACATGCAACTGCTAACCTGCCCTCCCCTCGTAACAGCTCCCAGCCCAGTCAATCCCTCTTTTTCCTATCCATACCTCAGAAACAGGAACTTATCCAGAACTGATGGCTATTTTCCTTAGATCTTCCTCAGAATTCTTCAGCGGGGTCTCAAATTTTATATAAGATATTTCTTGCATGCACTTGAGTGACATTTCATGACTACTGATTGCTAATGGGGTGTGTTTCCTTGCCATATCCAGTTAATAAATCTGATTTTGTCAGACTACAGGTTTGTGCTTGGTGTCTAGCTGTTTAACAGACCAAACTGGCAAAGATGAGGATCAGTAAGCAGGCAGTGATTGCCCCTGTCCTAGTCGGAGAGGTAGGGATATTCTGGGAAGGGTATCATGAAGCAGCTCAAAGGAGCTTTGAGTCTAGGAAAAGCAAATTCTAACTCCTGCCCCTGCTTTTTGGTGGCTAGGGCCAGTAAATCTTGAGTATGTGTTGTAATCTTTTTTTAAAACTTTAACAGATGAGAATAATAATATGTCTCTATGACTTTACTGTGAGAATTGAGAACATGTCAAACAAAACTATATATCAGCAATCACAGTATGGAGAAGCCTGTGGCTGAACTGGGTGGCAAAGGGGATATTTTATTCATAGTTGGGTCTGGTGGCAGAAAACTGCCATATTCCGCCTTCTCTATGCCACACTGGCAGGTATATTCTAACCCATTCCAACTTGATCACTCCAGGGAACAGATCACCCCAGGAAACATGTGGGCCTCAGTATATCACAGCTTGGAAGCAACTGCTTTATGTAAAGCACTTTAGCAAATGCATGGCTAGTAGAACACTCCCAGTGAATGGTAGCAACTCAAACTACATTTGATTGAGTTTATTTTTGCTCTGGAACTGCCCTGTATTTCTGGACGAGTAGTCAAATAAAAAACAAAGGAAAACAATAGCTGACTAAACTTTTCTGGAATAGTCTATCTCTAATGTTACCTCCCCTGCAGCATGGTAGTCAGAGATTCTTGGTCTTAAGCAACAGAAATCCAACCAAAGAAATGGGTTATGTTGTACTGGCTTTAGAGACAGAGCCAGAGAACTGAATGCCTGTGTCTTCCACATCTCTGGCATTCATCTCTCCTCCAAAATAGGCATGTGTTCCAAATAGACATGAACTCTTCACTTACAATCATGTAGTCTCAAAAGTAAACACATGGTTTTCTTTTTATCCATACTGCAATGAGGGAAGTCTTACGGAAAGACTGATTTGCAAACTTTGGGTCTCCTCCTCCCTCATACCAGTGACTGTGGCTGAGTTAGTGGCTTTCCACAACTGAATTAGCTTCGAACAGGTTCCTGTCCCTCAACCAATCACTGTGGTCAAACAAGCAGGACCACAGAATAAAACAACAACTTGGAGTCTTATCTCAGGAGAATTAGCACATTCCCCCAAAGAAAAGGCTTTGTGGATCTGGTAGTAAAAGAGGGATTCTGGATAAAAAAGAGAGTACAATTTAACTAGAAAGTATAAATGCACATTGAAAATCACCCAAAGAGACAAATGATGATCAGTATATTCCAAATTTGTGGACTATGGTAAATTTTTGTCAAGGAGCATGTCACTCAAGAATAATGTTATGTCCACAACTTTGGAAAAGTTTCTTTTGGGGTGATTTTGCGGTAATTGGAAAAGTGGGTTTCAGCTAATTGCTCACTTGAGTTTTCTGCAATCTCTTGAACTTGCCTTTCTTAACTTTTACCTATTTTCCACTTGCTTGTGGCTAATCAAGATAAGGAAAGCAAGTTATGAAAATTTAAATAATTATCTCAGTAAATGAATCAGAGTAGCAAAGTCATGTCATGAAGAGTCCCTAAGATCCACTAGGGCATCAGCATTTCTGACCTTATTTACTCTTAGAGCAAGACCTAGTAGGAGTTTGCCCCTTTACAAAGTCAACCACTCATGAGAATCTATTCTGAAACAATAATTAAGGGGTGCTTAAGAGTTCTGTTTTAGATTTTAGCTCAACTGGTTGGAAATTCTGGGTCTTTTACTAACTTCAACAAATTACTTAGTTGTGTCTGTTTCTACTTTGGATCACAGTGACAATTAGGTGAGAAAATTAATTAGATACTATTACTTTAAATTTTTTAGTAGAAGTAAGTGAAAGCAAATAGTAAAGGAGACAAAGCTTGTTGAACTTGGAGATACCAAAACCTAGTTAACTACATGGACCAATTTTCCAACCAAGGTAAGTAAAAAAATTCAGGCAGTCCAGTTTTATTGTAGAACTGAACACTTAGTCAATGTGAAATTGTTGAGGCAAAAGTAAATATTTTAAAATTTTCCTTAACATGAGTATTTTAGGATGTGTCTGAGACATAGCAATCTTAGGATTACTATTAATTGATTTATATAGAAATTATTTCTGTCTTATCTTTTTTCTTTCTCCTTGTACGTTTTATCTTGTATGTTTTTTTTCCCTCCCATGTTCGCACACCATTCTGCATCCTGTCTAAACTTTAACAACAGTGAAAGTACAGAATAGAGCTGAAGTGTAAAATTTTCAAACCTCCAAAGCAGAAAAGTTTTACTTGCTTGAAAACTGGCATAGAATTTGCAGTAACATTCTTATAGTTCAGTGAGGTTAATGATAAAATTCCTTTCAGCCATATACCAAAATTGTTGTTGTTGTTATTATTACCACTATTATTGGGGTTTTTTGTTTGTTTTTGTTTTGCAGTACTAGAGTGTTGAACCCAGGGCCTCACACATACGCTAAACAAGTGTTCTACCACTGAGCTGTACCACCAGCCTCTTTTATTTTTTATTTTGAGATAGGGTCTTGCTAATTTGCATACTAGGCTGCCTCTGGCCTTGAACTCACAATCTTCCTGCCTCAGCCTCCAGAACTGCTGGAATTTCAGGTGTGCACCACAGTGCCTGGTCAAAACTATTATTTTTACAAATGGTCTAAATCTTATTCAGAAATAAAGAATTGCTAAAGAATAATAGAGTAGATTTTAACATTCTCACCACAAAAAGTAAGTTGGTAAGGAGATGGATATGTTAATTAGTTTGAGTCTTTCCACAACGAATACATAGATCAAAACATCAGTTGTATCACATTAACATATGTAATTCGTTGTTGTTGTTAGGTGCCGTGGAGTCGGTATCATGGCGACCCTCACAGGGTTTTCAATGGCTGAGTGCTTCGGGATTGCCTTGGGAGTGGATTGCCAGGCCCTTCTCCCATTTTTGCGGTGCTGGGAATTGAACTCGGGTTCTGAGATGGCAGCGCAGCGCTCTACCCACTGAGCTAAATCCCAGCCCAACATATGTAATTACTTGCCAATTAAAAATAAATAAGGTAAAATAAGTTAAAAATTTAAGGATATGTCTTTTCAAAAAGTTACTTGGATTTGCTTTAAATTGTTCTTTTAGGGAAAACATCCATACTGTTTTCAATTTTAAATTAATTATTATGAGCATTAATGTCCTCATTTTGACACAGTGATGTGATGTACATTTACTTTAGTTTTAAGAGTTTCTAGAAAGGAAAACAAAGGAAAAGGCAAAAAATAACATGGATCTGAATTTTTATGTTTAGCAGAGTTTTTCTGTATTTGATGAATTTTTGCCTCTTATTTTCCTAGTGCCTATGTATCAACTTGTTTATTTTCATTTTGATAATATTAACTCCTTATGCCTCTTTGAGATGGCAAAGTACTAAGCTATTTAGAAAAGAAAAAAGCTTAAGACATCCTTCTAATGCTGTCAAAATCTTGTTATATAACTTTGGGGAAAAGAGAATTATTTGGGCTTAAAACATGGTTCTAACACTGCTGTGATTTTTGGCTATTTTACTTCTCAAGGATGTGGATTTTCCTTCTGTAAAATGATAGGGTTCAGTGTTATAAATCTTAGGGTTCCTACTATGGCCTTAAGTCTATGATTCTAAGCAAACCATAATGTATTTAAGAATATCAAGCACTGAGCCATAAAATTTGCAAACATATTTGTTATATTTCTCCTATGTACAATAATCGAAGTTGATATTAGTTTACAAATATACATTAAGAGCTTGATTGTATAAATGCTAGTGGCTTTGGTGGGTCTTTTCAAGCCAATGAAAGCCACTAATCTTGCTGCTCCTACTTGTTTGGCAATTATAAGCCCATATGCCAAGCAAAATACATATATACTTTTTTGGCAGAGGTATGTGGTTTTCTGGCAGCATCTCCTGGCACTTGTATTTGTTCCTTACTGTTGACTCTGGCCCTTTCCCTGGAAGAGAATGCCAGATTGCCAGGGTGCACGTACTTTTTGAGAAAAAAGTAAGCACTTGCAAAAGAGTGGCAACCAATTATTTGCTGGGAAGTGTAAAAGAAACCTCTAATTGCCTCTTGGCAGACAAACATATGATCAAAACCCCAATTTTGATATTATTTTTGGGCAATGTGAAACTATTATTATAAGGACCTTTAAAATTGGCTTATCTAGTCCTTTAGAAATGCAAGGTGACATTTGCACAAGAGTGTGAGATTTGGGGTTAGAGAGAATTCTACTGAATATGCTGCCACTCACTTGAGTGAGTGACCTCTCACAAGGCATCTAGCCTCTATGACCTGCATTTCCTCACCTGGAAAATGGGGAGTGTAATACACAGTAGGGTATTTGTGAAGATCAAATTTTTAAAAATGTTAAGAAGTGTATAGTAGAAATCATCCATTAATTATGAATGTGAAATATCAAGCTTAATGTTTATTAAAATTATTACTACATTCTGAGGATACAAGAAGACTGGAATGAGACAGAAAATGCAGTCCTTATTCTCTGAGTCCTATCCTATAGAATGCTTGACATACATAAACTTATTTTCCAGAATTTGTTTTATTATCAACTTATGCAAAATATTTAACAGTAACATTCAACTTCTTTACTGGTGATAACTTCACCAATAACCAGTGCCAGATTATTGGATGGTCTTTGCAACTAGCTTTTTAATAGAACATTTTTCATAGGGGTAGCCTGGACTTTGTGGGATATATCAATGTATCACCAGGATCAGTTTTTCTTAACCTCAATTACGGTTTAGAGAGTGTGGGGACCTCAGACGCTCATTCTGTTTCGCCATACTCATAAGAAGATGTAGTAAATTATTATTCTGCTCCTCCACCTTTCTGTCTTTAAATTAATTTTTGAGGCAAAGGGACAACATGGAGAGTCAGAGAGAAAATTCAAGAAGCGATGTGTTCTCTCATGCCTTAGTTCTAGGATTGAAGGGCCAGCTGAACACATCCATGACTTACACATCCTGGACATTTTCAGGAGTGCAGATATGTAGGTTATGGTGTTTCCTCAGAGATGGAGGAGGACTGTCCCCTGCACTTCTTTCTTTCTCACTTGTTCTATTGCTTTGCTTCTTTCTCTTTTAGGGCATCTAGGTGGTATTTGGGGATACTGACAATGAAGAAACACATTCTCTTTGGAGACAGAAAGATTCTAATCAGTCATGGGAGTTAGTCTCCCTTAAACTTACTGTAAGTATGTCTAACAACAACAAAAATCCAAGCTAAGAGAATCTAATATATGTTCCCCCAGAGCCCACTGAATTCTCAGTTCTTTCATGTGAATTTAAGTAGGTGGTCTTATGTTGGGCTTACCACCTCTGTTCAAGGTGGTGGCGGGGGGCACAATGTCTGTTTCTTGTTGTTGTTGTTGTTAGGTGCCGTCGAGTTGGTATCCGACTCTTAGCGACCCTCTGCACAACAGGGAAAACACTATTGTCAGTGCTTCTCTGCTATTCATAGGGTTTTCAATGGCAGATTGATTTTTGGGAGGGGGTTGCCAGGTCCTTCTCCCAAGCCTACAGCTTCTGGTGTTCCCAGGCGGTCTTCCATCCAGGTACTAACCAGGCCCGACCCTGCTTAGCTTCTGAGATCTGACGGAATTGGATGCCACAGGGCTACCACTGCAGGCGTCTATTTCTAGGTGAGGTAATGGGACCCATAAGGCCTACCCTGTCATAAAGCTGGATGCCATGACTACTCATTCCTAGAAAGCATTTTTGTATGAGTCTCCCTCAATTATAGCAGAGAGAGAATATGTTTAGGAGACACACATTTGCATGCCTATTTGTTGCTGTTTGGGGCCGTCAAACTGGGTCTGACTCATAGTGACCCTATGTACAACAGAATGAAACATTCCCTATCTCTGTGCTATGTGTGGCACTATGTCAGTTCTTCTCTGCTGTTCATAGAGTTTTAAATGGCTGATTGTTTTCAGGATTGCTTTGGGAATGGACTGCCACGTCTTTCTCCCATGTTTGGGGTGCTAGGGATCAAACACAGGGCCTCTGAGAGTGCAGAGCAGCACTCTACCAAGTGAGGTAAACCCCAGCCCCACATATCTATGCATTGTACCAGTATTTGGTGGTGAATTCATTCCTCAGTTCTAGGAAAGAATAGGCATAATGTCTATGAAGTTAACTTAGAACATTAGCTCAGCTCTTGCAGGAAGATAAAAGCTGTGGGGATGACACTAACAACCCTGTCAGAGCGATGGGCCCCAAAGTGGAAGTCTCACTTTCATGTGTCTCCTTTGTGGGACCAGAATCAGTAGCAGCCCTTCAAGTGGCTGTCCTACTTGGAAGTGATTTTGTGCACATATACCCAGTTTTATGAAAGGATAAGTGAAGATTAAATCTAAATTTATATTTTATCTCTGCTTTTCTTTATAGAATAAAATATTCATCCAACAATGGGGGAAACACCAATATTTAAATATATGGGGAGTGATGATAAGAGAACACAAAAGAAGATTTCTTTAAAATTACATCATTTATCCTAAGTTTTCTGGACAGTCTGACCCATAAAATATCATTAATAAATGTCCTTTCAATGGATTATTTTAATTTTTATCACTTAGTAAGTGCCACCTCCATCCAGAGCACTTTACAGCATATCACTTTACTTAATATAATGGAGAATTGAAATCTGTACCCTTATCTTCATTTACAAGGAAGGGACCTACGGTTCACATTCACCCATCTAGAAGAAGGCAAAATTTCATCCTGAACTCAAATCTCATGTCTGATTCATAAGCACATTTTTTTGGTGGTACTTGGGGGTTGAACCCTGAACTTCATGCATGTTTTGCAAATGGTCTATCACTGAGCTGCACCCACAGACTATTTTTGATTTTTTTTATCTTGAGACAGGGTCTCACTAAGTTACACAGGCTTCCTCTGGCCTTGAACCCACAATCCTCCTGGCTCTACCTCCTAAATTGCTGGGTTTATAGGCCTGAGTCACCACACCTGGCTCATGAGTAGCTCTTAATCTTGCTAAGGAATGCAGTGAAATTACCTTCCTTAATGAAATGAGCTGAGAGTTAGAAATCATCATTGTTGTTGTTATTGCCCTCAAGTCGGGTCCAACTTATAGCAATCCTATGTACAATGGAACGAAACACTCCTCAACACTGTGCTATGCCTGGCACTATTGTCAGTGCTTCTCTGCTGTTCATAGGGTTTTCAATGGCTGGTTATTTCAAGATTGGAAGAAATCATTACAGGTATCTAAAATAAGCCATCATCAAAAACTCTGTGAATAGCACTGAAACACTGACAATAGTGCCAGACGTGGCACAGTGCCAGGGAGGGTTTCATTCTGTTGTACGTAGGGTTGCTATGAGTCAGACCCAGCTCGAGGGCACCTAACAACACCACCAATAAACAAATGCCACAATAACAAAGAATTCTATTTCAAATGGTTATTCAGAGACATGACCACCTCAGAAACTTTGCCAGTGCAAAACTGGGGCAAAAAAGTCCCATTTGATCTTTTTTGATTCACCTTTGGCTTTGGAGCTATGTCAAATGACTGACTTACGTGTTTGAAGTAGTGCCGTAGTAAAAATTTTCCTTCCAACTGTGAGACCTGGGGGCCTTGTTGGGCGGTTTAACGTCATCTATCTATCTAGCAAAAGAATTAATTTGTGTCTCTATGTTTTCCCCTATGCATATGAAATTCTTATAAGAAACTCCTAATTCATTGAATCCCTGCAACTATTGAAACAATCACAAACTACATGAATCTCTTCGTTGCACTTCCACAGGTGAAAAAATTTTTCAGCTGTTCTAATAAGTCTGAAATGTTTAAGAGTTACTGGCTAGAACTGAACATTGATTAGTTGAAAATGTCTAAGAAATTGAGCTTATTCATCTTCTCAGACAGACTCACAAAACAGTCCCAATCACTTTAGATTGTATCTGCAAAGAATTTCCTAGGTTACATTTATATATTCTTGAGAATTTCTTCTTTTACCAAAAGGCTAACTCTCAGGCATATGTTCATGGTGATTGACCCTGAAATATTAAGTTCTTCTCAACTTCTTTTTAGGTTCAAAAGACAGGTTAGTTCCCATTACTTCTACAAGATGTTTACAAAAATCAGCAGAGTAAGCCGGGCACGGTGGCGCACACCTATAATCCCAGTGGCTTGGGAGGCTGAGGTAGGCGGATCACAAGTTCGAGACCAGAGGCAGTCTGTGTAACTTAGCCAGACCCTGTTTCAAAAAAGTGGAAAAAAAAAAAAGGGCTGGGGATGCAGCTCAGTGGTCCAGCACTTGCAAAGCATGCAGCCACGAAGCCCTGGGTTCAACTCCCAGTACTGAAAAAAAAAAAAAATTCAGCAGAGTAGTTATTTCTTTCCAAACTCCAGGCATTCTAGGAAATTCTTTAACAAACTATTTTGTTTATACTGAACAAGTCAATTTGCACACAGCAAATGAAAACTGAAACTCTTTTTTCAGTACCGGTATTTCTGCCAGTCTTCTTTTAGTCACTCATTTATAAAATTTTGGAGTCATTATTGCCTTTTCTCTCCTCAAGACATGTGTCTTGTTATCTCTTGACACCATATTTTATACAGAGGGATCTTTAAATGTTGGTCATGGATGATATGCTGACAATTTCAAAGTAATTCATGATGAAGATTTTAGGTATTGAGAAAATGACATAAAAAGCTAGACCAAAGTTTGAGAGCAATGATTCATTTTTAACACATTATATATTACATGTGGGAGAAAGATGTGGCAGTCCACTCCCCAAAACAATCCTGAAGTAATCAGCCATTGAAAACCCTATCAGGGTTGCTGATTTGGACCCAACTTGACAGCACCTAACAACTACAACAACATATATTACCTGGTCTGTCATACCTCTTCTTCACATTACATGGTATCCCCAGGTAGGGGATCTTCAGCGTTTATCCCTGGACCATTCTCTTTATGAACCCCCCTCTTCCCTGTTGTTAGTCTTAGAAAATTTGTGCATGCTATCCATTGCTTAGCATGACACTACACACTTAATTATTCATAGTAGAAAACTGAGAGTCATTTTCTAAACACACTTTCATCCTCACCGGCACTATATCAACTTAGTAACTAACTTTACGGGGAGAAGGACATGGCAATCCACTCCCAAAGCAATCCTGAAACAATCAGCCATAGAGAACCCTATGAGGGTCACTATGAGTCAGACTTGACTCAATGGCACCTAACAACAACAACAAACTTTAGTTGAGTTACTCTCCAAAACAGCTCTAGAATCTCTCCGCTCCACTATCTCTATTGCCTTACATTTATTATTATTATTTGTGTGTGTGTGTGTGTGTGTGTGTGTGTGTGTGTGTGTGTGTGGTACTGGGGGTTGAACCCAGGACCTTGTGCTTGCATACTTTGCAAGTGCTGGATAACTGAGCTGCACCCCCAGCCCATTTTTTTTACTTTTGGAGACAGGGTATCACTAAGTTACGCAGACTGCCTCTAGTCTTGAACTTGGATCCTCTTGCCTCTGCCTCCTGAGCCACTGGGATTGTAGGTATGCTCCACTGTGCCTGGCTTCTATTGCCTTACTTTAGGAAATTAGGAACTTATCACATCTTGCTTAAATAAAATAAACAAACAAAAACTCAAAGGTAACAAAAGTCACTTTGCTCCCTTACCATAGTTTGAATATCACCTACATTCCAACTATATCTGCTGGACCTTCATTTTTGAATCATGTATTCTATATTCCTTGAATGAGGTGCCATTTTAATATTTTCCTAGTCAACATTTCCTTTCTCATACATAAATGCCATTCTCCCTCTTTTACACTGAGAAAATCCTTAGTGAACTTTCAAGATTCATTGAAACTGTCATTCCTTGAAACAACTGTGAATGGATTTTTTTTCCTCTTCAGTGCTCCTTCTATAGAACTTAACATATCATGCTGCAATTATTTTTTCACTTATCTTAGTTTCCTGGGAGTTTAGGACTCCTTAAACAGGGAAGAGAGACTATGTTCTTACTCACTTTCAAATTTCTAGGTATCAAGTCCTGCCTACTCATATTTGGTGCTCTGTACAGTTTTGTTGAATGAACTGAATTGATGGTCAAACTTTTAAATTCTATCACTAAGTCATACTTTGCATTTTCCCTCTCTGCTGTAGCTCTCCCATGCACATTTTATATGTGCATATCCCAGGAAGACCATTCCTGAGAAAATATAGCATGTGGAATGAATTTTTCTATAAAATTTCCACTCATTTTTAGACTCAAAGTCAAGCAATCAGCTCATATAACCAACATCCAGTAATGTGCTCAATTCAAAAAAATGAAGAACAAGGTCTTTCATTGATATTACATATTCTAAGAATGTTTGTTAGTTAATCATAGATTGATTTCATAATAGATATCAACAAGGATGTAGAATTCACCAAGAGAAATTAGCTGCACAATAAACTTTCACAATCTTTTTCTCTTATGAAAGTTCTGCTAATGTAGTTGTGAGATTTTGAGTGAAATTTAGCACCTTTCTTGCTTTATGTAGTTGTTGTGCCCTATTTTAAGATTTGAGTATGCTGGGAATCTTGAACTAAGAAAAACATAAACAAACAAACAAACAAAAAAGCCCCAGCAATTCCTTTAGAGGAACATTTTTAGTTAATATTTTTTGTTCGCCTATTTTAGCTTTAACTGAATCAGAAGAATTTTTCACTTGTACAGATGGAGTCTAGACATTTAAAAGAAAGTAATCTGAGTTTATTTAATTCACCTTCTTCCAAGGATCACTTGGATTCTAAGAGTCTAGACAATGGTAAGGCTATGACAGATCTTCTGACACATAATTTAAAAATTTGGCTTGGAGTTGGGGTGCTAGAAATCTCACTTCTGCCTATTTGGTATTCACTTACTCTGCAACATGGTATTTACTTTTAGACCTAGGTATTTCTCTTCTCTTATGCTATGTTATATCCTGCTATGAAGGTCTTGAGAAAAATAGCCATATGGGATTAATTACATCTACACATAGAGTAGAGTGTAAGAACACATGCTTTACTGTTGGAACTAAATCATTTGAATTCTGGCTCTTTACAATACCAGCTACATGATTTCAAGCAAGTTACTGAAACTCTCTGACCTTCAGTTACTTCACCAAAAAATAGTGATAGTAACATTTACCTAAGTGTATTAGCATAACAACATGAATTTCAATTTACTGAGATGTTACCACTACTACAGTGCTCAGTAATGAATGCAGAAATGACTAGAGATCACAGCTCAGTGACAATAAACAACAACAGTAGTACCATGTGGTTAGAACTATTGTACTTAGGATGCCAAAGACACCATGGAAACAAAAGAAAGGACAGCTGTATGCGCACCAGAAAAGGAGTTTGCTGCAAGGGACATGAGTTAAGAAAGAAGAAATGGGACAAAATACGTTGTTGTTAGGTGCCGTCGAGTTGGTATCCAACTCATAGCGACCCCCATAGGGTTTTCAATGGCTGTTTCGGGATTGTCTTGGGAGTGGATTGCCAGGTCCTTCTCCCATTTTTGCGGTGCTGGGAATTGAACTCGGGACCTCAGAGACTGCAGCACAGCGCTCTACCAACTGAGCTAAATCCCTGCCTGGATAAAATATATGTATGTATTTTATCTATGCTCTTCTGATTATGGTAATACAAAATATTCCCCAATAAATGCATTATTAAAAAGAGAAAAGCTAATGAAAAGTAATCTTTGATATTAAAAAAGAAGTAAACTCTTACTCTAGGCCATTGCTTTATATTAGTTTAATATAAAGTTATATTTAATCCTGTGTGGTATAGTAATTTCTATTTAATTGATTCATCATTGTTGTGATTGCCTTGAGAGTGGACTGTCATGTCCTTCTCCCATGTTTGCAGTACTGGGAATCAAACCCAGAACCTCAATTGATTCATAGAACATTTTAAAAGGATAAAAATATATAAGTCCCTTAAAATATAAGGGGATATTTTATCATTTTCTTGAACATAAATTTTACAAGATGCAAAACTACGTTCTGTTAGATTATATTCCTCACACATTTGTTCAAATGTAAGAGAAGTTATTAATCTTGGAGAGAAGCCACAACAGAAATATTTGCTACTTGGAATTATGTATAGTCCCTAGTTTTAAGCTTGCAATGTTATACTTTGCCTAATTAAAATGGCTAAAGATAAGCCATAGAAGACATATTCTATCTTGACAACACAGTATAGCTGTACAAAAAATATATGATAGAGATACAGTATTTAAAAAATAATGCATATGAGAATTCCTCAAATTGTCAAAAATGTATTCCATGACTTGATAATTTCTAAATTATATAAGAACAACTACTAAAGAATGAGTACTTTAAATAGGACGCAAGAATTAATAATATAACATAGACACATTATTCTGTGTGAAGTATATTATTCAATTGCTAGTGTTACAACATTTATTAGTAGCTGCTGAAGATAAAATAACTGAATACATGCACTATGGTATATATAGGTTGGGAGAAGGAACTGGTTGCCCACTCCTGAAATAATCATCCATTGAAAAACCCTATGAATAGCAGAGAAGCACCAACATGGTGCTGAGCATGCCACAGTGTTGGGGAGTATTTTACCTGTAGTACATAGGGGGCTATGAGTTAGACTTGATTCATCGGCACCTAACAACAACATGTATAGGTTAATTATAAAGGCAGTTTATTTATGCAAGTTTATAGTGAAGAGAGAATAACCATTTGTTTCTCTACTAAAGCAGAGACTGATTGTATTCCCATTGTGATTCTTCATCTTTCATATAGCCAAGCTTGTTGTTTTTGTTAGGTGCCATCGAGTCGGTGTCTGACTCATAGCGACCCTCATAGATTGATTGATTCATAGAACATTTTAAAAGGATAAAAATATATAAGTCCCTTAAAATATAAGGGGATATTTTATCATTTTCTTGAACATAAATTTTACAAGATGCAAAACTACGTTCTGTTAGATTATATTATAGGTTAATTATAAAGGCAGTTTATTTATGCAAGTTTATAGTGAAGAGAGAATAACCATTTGTTTCTCTACTAAAGCAGAGACTGATTGTATTCCCATTGTGATTTTTCATCTTTCATATAGCCAAGCTTGTTGTTGTTTTTGTTAGGTGCCATCGAGTCGGTGTCTGACTCATAGCGACCCTCATAGATTGATTGATTCATAGAACATTTTATGAAAACCTCATAGGGTTTTCAATGGCAGACTGTTTCGGGATTTCCTTGGGAGTGGATTGCCAGGTCCTTCTCCCATTTTTGCGGTGCTGAGAATCGAACTCAGGACCTCAGAGACTGCAGCGCAGCGCTCTACCAGCTGAGCTATAGCCAACCTAGCCACATTCATTCTGTATACAGGAAAAAATGTGACATCTAAGATTAGGAACTGACAAAGATTCCTTTTTAGTTTACCAAAAAAATGCTTACAAGAAATATGTCCTAGAAAATACTTATAATACTGAGTTAATTATTGCCTTCAATATGTTCACCCTGTTTCTGTTTCAGTAAAATTTATTATTTACTTTATATTTCTCAAATTTTAGTAAAATAAATCTTGCTCCAGGAAGGATAGTACAGAGATTTTAAAAGACTACAATATTCCAAATAATCTCATAATAATTGAAAATTCATATTCATTTTCATTTCAATTTCCCACCCTTAAGGAAAGGGAATTAGTGCATAAAATTCAGATAGAAAATGCTTTCCTTTTTAAAGTTCCTTTATCTGACTTATGAAATATTGATTAATGCTTCAAAAATTCCCCTGAACATAATTAACATTGGGTGTAGAATATATTTTTTAAGGATTAGAGAATAAAATGAGAGTTATTGGCACTCTTGCCTTAATGACAAATTATATTCATTTGACAAATGGATAAAAAACTTTAAAAATCAGATTAAGAAAATTATAAGTTAAATGATTTCCCATTTCTTTTATTGAACCTGCATCTCTATAAAAGCATAATAACTGAAAGAATATGAAATATTATTATCTTTTATGTACTGATAGCTAAATGTGCTTCAGTAATTTTTAATTTGTTAAAGCTCAGGCAAAAGTTTTTGATAAAGATTTTCTAATCCAAAGGAAAAACAAGCAATGAACCACATGTGACTTTAGGGAGCTGCAAAAAGATATGTGCAAGCATCAACATTATCATTTCAAAAACAAAATAATTAACAAAAGCTCAAAATCACCTGGGTTCCCAGAAATAAGCAATCTTCTAAAGGCTGGTTCTGTGTTGTTAGCAGAAAAATATATTCAATGAAAGCATAAAGGAGATAAGAGCTAAATAAATATCATGTGTGAAAGTGCTTTTTCCTCTACATAGATGTTCCTATTTACATATTTTGAGGTTCAGACAGTCATTTGTAGTTATTATATAAGAAGAAAGGATTTTCTTTCATTTATAAAAATCAAGGCTTTTCTAAAAAAACCTCAGAGTAGAAAATGTTACCAAAGCACTTAATACTTGAGGGAGTGTGAAAATTATGATAACTGTATTTTTCAAATGTAGTGGCATCATTGTTATTCTTCTTCCAGTCTTTCTCTATTAAATTGGCTTGCTTTATGTTTTGGATTTCTCCTTGGATTACAATCTGCATAACCTCAGAATCACATATGCTAGCTCTTCACTTGCTATGAAAATTATTTTTAAAAATGTGTAAGTGCTTTTTAATTGTGTTTGTTTTTCTTCTTGTATCCTTTATATTTTAAGCATTTTCTTTTAATATTGTATTGATTCTCACAGTTTAGAATACATTTAAGGATTACTTTTAGTTTATAACTAATCATAAAGCAAATACAGGAAATCTGACTCATATGTCATATTGTTCTTCAGCATTAATATATGCTTCTAAAATATTTATGATCTAAGTATTTCAGGCTTTGTAATTTAACAGTATTTATATGGATAGCATTTTTGCTA
>VMDO01012434.1:0-62207 GCA_007922755.1 Pedetes capensis | reverse complement strand
ACCAGGTGTTCACATACCTACCAGTATAGCTGTTCCAGTAAGCTTGTCCTCTGTGTCTCAAACTGAAGAGCTTGAATGTTGTCCCATGTGTTTTGTAGCCATGATCTCAGCCTTTAGGAAATACTTATGAGTTTATTTCCTTCCCATTCAGGGATAAAAGCATATTATTTTACTGTTCCTAAAAATGAAGAAGTTGTATGTTACCATAGCCTGGAATCCACATGTCTCAATTTCCAGCCTTACTGCACCATCAAAAAGTAGATATTTCATTATTTCTTGAAAGTGGAAGCTTGTTCCACATTATCACATCTCATATTGGCCTAGACTACATATAGCAATTTACCATCACATGTTGCTCCTTATGTATCATCCCAGAAGATTTCTATGCCCATATAAAAAACTATAGGCATATCCTTTTCATGTCTTTAATATAAATGGGTTCTTACAACAAATACTGTTGTCTGCATGGCTTTTTTGGTAATGTATTTTAGAGATCTTTTCCACTTATCACACACACGTCCATTCCTTTCTTTTTGAGCCTGTTTGGAAGAAGCCCTCCCTCATCTTGACCATTCCAAGTTTCTCTTGGTCTTTCTTTCATGGCTTTGTTTTGATCCTGTAAGAGTGGGCCATAATAATGGTGCCACTATGCATAGATCCTATGCAGAAGAACTTCAAACGCTTTTTAAACTATTCTTCATAATAAAAGCAGTAAACTCACTTTAATCCTTTGCTTTTTACTCCATTGCTGGTGTCCAGGGATGGTATTTTACTCCATATCTGACGTGACCGACAAGCTGCTCAGCACCTTCGGAGACCCCATTCCCACACTCCAGGAGGACTTTTGGATAAGCACTACTCTGATGGAGCCCACTGCTCCTCTGAGAGAGGTCCTGGAAGACCTCAGTCCCCCTGCCATGGCTGCATTTGACCTAGCTTGCTCTCAGTGCCAGCTCTGGAAAACTTGCAAGCAGCTCTTAGAAACAGCTGAGCGTCGTCTGAACAACAGCCTTGAGAGCCGGGGTGAGTGGGTGGTGGTAGCCTTGTCTCTTCATTGTCAGCTGAGGAGATGGGCTCCAGAGAAACTTGATACCTTGTGCAAGAAAAAGGTAGTTATTAAAGGAGAGAGGACAAGGAGAAAGTATTACTAGTTAAATGTCCTCACCTCCAATCAGAATCAAAATAGTCTGTTGAGAGTGTTTCATAGTCTTAATAGACAGCTATCTGTAGTCATTTGGGGAAATTCTGTTTTGGTTTACCATTAAATCCAAGGAATAAATATATATTCAAAAATGGTACAAGTTGAGGATGAGGGTGTAGCTCAGTGCTTAGCATGTATGAAGCCCTGAGTTTGATCCCAAAACCACAAAATTAAAAAAAAAAAAAAAAAAGTACAAATGTCATTTGTGCCTTTAGACTACGTGCCCATCCTGGGTGAACCTACTTACCCTAAAACTTACAACCATGATGAATCCATAAACTAGATATGAAGGAAAACTTAGTGGATCACAGTTGGAAAACTTAGTGGATCACTAAGAAGGAAAACTTAGTGGATCATGACTTGAGCTTAATAATGTCCCAGAATGTGTATATGAACTTCTCAGAGGAATCAGGTATGTGAAGATAGAAACTTATGAAAATAGAATTAGGTAATTGGAAGAGAATAACATAATCTCAACTCAAGTCCATCGCTAAGGATAGTACCAAGGCTAATCCACAGAAGTACCTATTTGGTTTTGGATAGCAAATCCCATAGGAGTGCCAGAAATTCTGAATCTCGTGCTGTTAACAGCTAAAACATCTCACCAAAAGTAATCTTAGAACCTGAGATTGCTGGCTGTCACCCAAAATGGCACCATATATATTTCATGCTTAATACCGCAGAAGATAAAATTACAAAAGTCAAGTACAATACTGAGTATCAGTCTCTGAAAGTACCTTATTTTTTAAACATCCATCTTCCTTTCATCTATTTCCAGGACGAAGGCTAGACCAGGTACTCCTCAGTACTGATGGCATTCGAGGTTTTCCAGTTGTTCTTCAGCAATTTAGTAAGATACTCAATTATCCACTTACATCAGCTGGACAAAGTAAATTAGGTGAGTTGCTTTTCTCCCTTTTTTTTCTCCTGGGCTTGGATCAGTAGGTTAACAGCTGATTTCACTTTTTCTTTCTCACTTGCTTTCCCCAGAGACTGTAGAAGAAAAGGGTGTCATCTCCCCTCGATGCAGCCTTATTGAGCTGCTTCAGACGTGCTGGCCCAGCCTCACAGAGGACTGTATTGCCAGCCACACCACCTTCTCGCAGCAGTTGGATCAGGCACATCAGTCACTGAGAGAGGCACTAGCACTGCCAGGTACAGAGATGTTTGCTCTGGAATAGATAGGCAGATCAGGGCTGAACTGGGGAGAGCAAACAGCTTAATGTGTACTAGCACTTTGGAGCTCAGGCTCAGGACTCCAGAACTGGGTTGTACTAGCCATTTAGTTAGCCAGGGCACATCTTGGAACTGAACTTCACCTGTTTCCTACCTCTCAATGGAAAGGATGGCTTACACTCCATTGCTGGGTATATTTTTCTCACTCTTGATAAGAAGTATACCCAGGAGGCACTGAGTCAAGTTTTGCTGACCCTTCCCAAAAGATTGTTGTGCTCTTCATAAAGTTATTTCACCACAGAGACAACAGAGTGCAAACAAAACTATATGTCCTGATTTCTAGAAACTCAAAGCTGTTCCTGGCTGAGAATCACTTCTCTGGGTGACTGAATTAGGATTTTATGTCCACAGGGCTGGGGATGTGCTTAGTGGTAGCATGCATGCCTATCACGTGCATGGCCATGTGTTCAATCCCTAGCACCACAAGGGGGAAAATAAAAACTAGAATTTTATGTCTGCCTTCTAAGTGTGGTACCCAAGCTAAAAGCTGCCCTATGCAGAATATAGGAGGCTTAATTTACATACTGGGCTGGGATTTAGCTCAGTTGGTAGAGCACTGCGGTACAGTCTCTGAGGACCCGAGTTGAATTCCCAGCACCTCAAAAATGGGAGAAGGGCCTGGCAATCCACTCCCAAGGCAATCCCGAAATAGTCAGCCATTGAAAACCCTATGAGGGTCACTATGAGTCGGATACCAACTGGACGGCACCTAACAACAACAACAACAATTTACATACTGGGTCAGAAGGACGTCTGTGCTAAAGCTTGTGTCTCTTCTGCCCTAACTCATCTCAGAACCCAGGAGTACTCCATTTGCTTCCCTGATGGAGCAAGCAGCCCAGAAAGCTCCTGAGGCCGAGGCCCACCCTGTGCACATCCAGACTCAGCTCCTCCAGAAGAGCCTGGGCAAACAGATCCTGGCAGGCAGCAGACAGACTGACTACATGGGCACCTTCTTCAGCTACTGCAGCACCCTGGCTGCAGTTTTTCTTCGGAGTTTGAGCTCTGAGCCTGGTAAGTAGCAAGAAAGAGGAAATGGAGTCATAACTGGCCTGCAAGCATTTAGGGCAAAGAAGAGGAAGTGTGCTCTACTAAGAGGTTCTGGGTAAGTAAGAGCAAAGGACATCAGATTTGTAATATTCTCCCCTCTCATTCATCTCTATCTGTTTTCTGCATCTTTCTGCTAAATATAGTTGTACACCACATGGGAATAGTCAATAACAATCTCATGGAATTGTTGTTGTTAGATGCCATTAATTTAGGTCTGACTCATAGTGACCCTGTGTACAACAGATTGAAACACTCCCTAACACCATGCCATGCCCTGGCACTATGTCAGTGCTTCACTGCTATTCATGAAGTTTTCCATGGCTGATTATTTCAGGATTGCTTCAGGAGTGGATTACCACGTCCTTTTCCCATTTTTAGTGCTGGGAATCAAACCCAGGGCCTCAGAGAGCACAGAGCAGCACTCTACCAACTGAGCTAAATCCAGCCTCTCTCATGGAATTAGTGACTTAAAAATATCTGTCAGAGTTTGGGTCCATTATAGATTTTAAGAACCCAGTAGAGAAATCAAGTTTTTTATATGAATACCGTATTCTTGTTTGAGTTCACAGGGCAACTACAGGGTGAGCATCCCTAACCTGAAACTCTGACGTCCTAAATGCCCCCAAATCCGCAACTTTGAGTACCAACCTAATTCCATAAGTGATAAAGTTCACATTTTACAGGTCATAGTCAAAACACTGGAGCTCTAAAAATATTGTATAAAATTACCCTTAGGCTCTTCAAGTATAAGATACAAATGAAACATAAGTCAATTTTGTGTTTAGACTTGGATCCCATCCCCATGGTATCTTATTATGTATATGCAAATATTCCAAAATCCAAAATACTTCTGGTCCCAAGTATTTTGGATGTGAGATACTCAACCTGTCCTGCATACACATCATTCAGGTTGAAGTGAGCAAAAGTGAGGTGTCTGTGACTAGATCTGCCCACTGAAGTTTGTCTGGATTGGAAGTCTTTAAAAGAGTGGTAAAGTGTAATTAAACTTGTGGTCAGGATCATGTTGAGAATACTCTTTACATAGCAGAAATCAACAGGGTGCTCAGTGTTCTCTTCATTATGACAATTGTAATTCACAATGTAATTAATTGGTTCTGGGCATCAGGGCTCTGAACTGTTGGACTCAGTGGTGCAAACAAGGGCCATTTTCTTTCTTGCAGATAACGTGGAGATCAAGGTAGGAAATCCCTTTGTTCTCCTGCAAGAGAGTTCTTCCCAACTTGTGTCACATCTCCTGCTTGAGAGACAAGTCCCCCCAGACAGGTAGGAGCCACTCTGTGGGAGTCAGCCATGGGTCTCCCTGATTGTTTGATCAAAGAAATGAAAGACTCAGTGGGGCTATGCTTGGGGTCAGGACAGAGAGGAAAGATTTCTTCCAGACTTCGCTATTAATGTACATTTACTCTTCTACAGTATGTTATAATTTAATCTTCACCTATAAATAGGCAAAAATACAAAAGTTTGGTAGCAGTGGTTGTATAGGCTATAAATAAGCATTCTCAGAAATTACTTGTTGTTTTGTTGTTGTTGTTAGGTGCCCTTGAGTCGGTATCCGACTCATAGCAACCCTACGTACAACAGGCGAAACACTATTGTCAGTGCTTCTCTGCTATTCATGGGGTTTTCAATCGCAGATTGATTGGGAGGGGGCTGCCAGGTTCTTCTCCCAAGCCTACAGTATCTGGTGTTCCCAGGCGGTCTCCTATCCAAGTACTAACCAGGCCCGACCCTGCTTAGCTTCTGAGATCTGACGGGATCAGATGCTACAACCTCTGTGAGAAAGCAATTTGTCAATATCTATTAAAATTACAAATTTAGTTGCCCTTTGACCTAGAATCCATGTTGAGGAATTTATTCTGCAGCTTTGTGATACATACGAAAAGTGATGTATGTACAACATATCAGAAGACTCCATTGTCCAGTAATAGGCGACTAGGGAAGTTGTGGTCCATCCACATAATGGAATACTTTGTAGCTGTAAAACTTCATGAAGGTCCTCTATAGAGAGATAAGGACAGATCTCTCAGATACGTTATTAAATAAAAAGCAAGGGACAGAAAATTGCATCTAACAGGATTTTTTTTTAAGAGAGAAACAATTAAGAGCCTTCATTTACATTTCTGTGTAAGCATAAAGAAACTGTAAGATTGAATGATGGTGCATATGTATTCAGAACTCACATGCCCTCACTTCTCTGTCTCCAGGTTGGCAGACCTTCTGGCCCGAGAGGGTCTCAGCCTAAGTGTACCACACGTCATCCTCAACTGCTGCTGTGAGCCCCTTACTCTTTGCCCTTCTCGGCAAAGCCAGCAGGCATCCTCCCTTCTGACCCACCTTAGCAGACTGGCCCAGCAACACGCCTCTCACTGCCTGGATGACGTCCCCCTTTCTACACCAAGCTCCCCTAGAGCAAGCACGAAGCCCCCATTGGAGAAAAAGCCCTGCTCCTCCCCAAAGGACTCATTACCCGCAGCCCTCACCTCCTCTGCCTTGGCCTTCCTTAAATCCTGCTCAAAGCTGCTGGCTACAGTGGCCTGCCTGGGGACTTCCCAGGGATCGAAGGTCAGCAAGCCCAGTTTGTCATGGAAGGAGCTGCGTGGTCGCAGGGAGGTGCCTCTGACTGCAGAGCAGGTAGCCCAAGAGTGTGGGCACCTCCTGGAACAGTTCCCTATACTTGAGGCCTTCCTGTCTGCTGCCTGGGAGCCTCTACGTGGGTCTTCTGAGCAGGGAAAGAGTCTGGCAGCCAATCTCTGTGGTCGGGCTAGTCTCTCCACTGTTCTCCTAGGCCTGCATTCTCCTGTCGCCCTGGATGTGTTGACTGAGGCCTTTGAGGAAGCTCTGGTGGCCAGAGATTGGCCACGGGCCCTTCGGCTCACTGAAGTATATGGGCGAGACATGGATGATCTGAGCAGCATAAGGGATGCAGTCCTGAGCTGTGCTGTGGCCTGTGGTAAGCAGAAAGCTACACCATCTCCTTTCCCTAGTGTTAATAATATTTAGCTTTCACTGAGTGCATCATCACATTTTAGCCTCACAATAACTCTAGAGAAAAGTGTCACCATAATCACATTTCATCAAGGGAGACTAAGGCTCAGAGAGTTTAGAAAATTTGCTGATGATTTCTCCTTCACATGTAATGTTCCCAGGGTTAAATCTAGTTAAGATCGCACTGGGTGCTGTGGCGCACACCTGTAATCCCAGTGACTTGGGAGGCAGAGACAGGAGGATCGCAAGTTCAAGACCAGAAGCAGTCTGCATGATTTAGTGAGACCCTGTCTCAAAAAAGTGAAAAAATGGGCTGAGGGTGCAGCTCAGTGGTGCAGCACTTGCAAAGCATGCCAGTGTGAGGCCCTGGGTTCAACCCCCCAATACCACAAAATAAATAAATAAATAAATCTAGTTAAAATCACATGTATCTTAAGGATCCTCCAAGCTCCTATTTTATGAGATACAAAAAAGCCCTCTCTTAAGAAGTAACCTGAGCTTCACTGTTCCAGGGGAGGCTTACTGCCTCTGGACGTTGTTTTTGTCTTGTAGACAAGGAAGGTTGGCAATACCTGTTTCCTGTGAAGGATGCATCTTTAAGAAGTCAGCTGGCCCTACAGTTTGTGGATAGGTGGCCCCTGGAGTCATGCTTGGAGATCCTGGCCTACTGCATTTCAGACACAACTGTCCAAGAAGGACTAAAGTCTGAGCTCCAGAGGAAACTAGCAGAGTTGCGGGTATATCAGAAGGTATGGCCTCTGGCATTGACAAAAGGAAACCCAATGACCATCCTCAGCTTCTCATGTGATGAAGGATCTTAAGAAACAGAAAACATAGACCTGGCTTTTGCTATGCATCTGGCTTTCTTTCTTGGGTGAACAGACAGAAGGGCCTCTATCTGGTTCCTGTGTTATTTAATCCATTATTTTAAATATGTTTGCATCAAACAAGGATAATAATAAAATTAACATTGGCATGATGCTGTATCATCCACAAAGATTTTTTCACATGTATATGTGAGCTTTCTGTATGTTATTTTACATTATATCTTTTTTAAGGATTTTTCTAAATTTCAACTACATTTCAAGAGCCATTTTAAAAGGTTGCATGACAGTAACAATTACAAATGTGAAAAGATTCTTGTGGAATATGTTATAGCCAAGCTGAAGAGGCTGAGGGAGACAAATTTAGGAGGTGGAGCTGCATAACAAGTGCACAATATATGCTAATCTTCCCCTGTGTCCTTGGAAACAAACAGAGGCCAGAGCCTCACCAGAGAAGGTGCAGATGGCAAGAGAAAAAGATTTTCTTTTCATGCCTCCTCAGCAGTTTTCATGCAAAGCTAACATTCTGCAGGGAAGGTGATCCCACAGAGCATTCAAGCCAGGAGAATATCGTGGTGGTGTTTTCAGGTAGAACTTGGGAAAAGTGACCTCGGAAGTCTGGACATGCTTCCAGCCCCTGAGAACTATCCTCACCACTGAAAGCACCAGACTTGGCCTCCCATTCAACCTTTGCTCCTTGATTTTACTTCCCAGAAAGGTTCACTCTCCTCTCTAAACAATCTTTGCCCCATTTGCTTGCTTCCTCCTCTTTCCTAGCAAGTTCTGTCAGCCTGACTTTGGGACAGAAATCTAGAGATGACCCTTCCCTGCACACAGCAATAACTTACTCATGGGGGAAAAGCTACAGAGTGGTGTGATGGGTTTTCCTGTCTTTGCATAGATTCTAAGTTTGCAGGATCCCCCAGTGTGGTGTGACTGGCAGACCCTGAGAAGCTGCTGTGTTGAGGACCCATCAGTTGTCATGAACATGATTCTGGAAGCACAGGTACCATTTTCCAGGGTGGTATTCCCATCATCCTTCCAGAGCTACAGCTCCTTAGCTACTTGTGTAAACCCCTTTCTAATGTTTCACTGTCTACATTTTTTAAATAACTACACCACATTCTTTCTCTTTTTTAATTTTGAAACTTGCCAACATAACAGATGAGTTTAGAGGGTAATGCAGTTGACACTTTTGTGCTATCACTCGTGCGTTCCTATATGAGATTTTCTACACTGTGTACACTGGGTAGACAATGTATACTAGTAGTCTAACTGCTATGTCATCAGCCATGAGCAGTCTCCCATTTACCTGGATGATACCAAATCTATCTTCAAAGTGGTTGTCTCAATCCTCTTGCTCCATATCCTTGCCAGTTTTTTATAGTATCTATCACTTTTTACCAGGAGGATAGTATCTCATTGTTTCAATTTGCATTTCCATGATTAGTAATGAATGTGTCTTTCCTGTATTTACTGGCCATTTGAGCACTAACTAGAACTTTACCAACCTTTTAAGAGTTGATATATCATAGTTCAAAATGTAAATGCTCATTCAAATGCTCATTCATTCAGGAAACATTTACTGAATGCTGGGGTCACTGTGCTAGATAGTGAGACAAACATAATTCAGCTTAGTCTTTGCCCTGGAGTGACTCATTTTTTAGGGGGAGGAATGATGTAAGATGCATCCCAAGATGGTTGCAATATAATATGTCAAGTGACACAAGGAAGCCCAGATCGTAGGCACCCAGGCAGGCCACCTGACACAGCCTGAGAAACAAGGAAGCATCTGGAAGAGGGTAGCCCAGCCAGAGGTGGGGGAGGGGCAGCCCAGGCACCACCACATTGGAATATTGGGGAAAATACCTGAGAGTTCCATCCGCTGATGAAATGTTAATGTAGAGCTCACAAGTTAGAGGTAATGGAGTGGGAGAGACTGAATTCTAACCCCCAACGCATTTGTTTGTTCCCATGTACTATTGGTGTACAGAATTTTAAATTTTTTATGTTGACATCATTGCTAAAATTTTTGAACACAGAAATTTTTGGCTGAAAATTTTTTAGAAATTTGACAACAGTCT
The DNA here is from genome assembly GCA_007922755.1 of Pedetes capensis. Taxonomy (NCBI): domain Eukaryota; kingdom Metazoa; phylum Chordata; class Mammalia; order Rodentia; family Pedetidae; genus Pedetes; species Pedetes capensis. The sequence continues at coordinate 52,806 of VMDO01012434.1, read as the reverse complement.
CCACATTCATATGGCTACAGTCAGAGCTGAGCAGGTGCTATATCCTTTGAACAGAGCCTTCTCAGTTTTTCCACTTCCTTGGTATCTCCCGTAGGATAACACCAAGTATCATTCACCATATGTTGTCTCCTTTTTCTTATAGTAAAGCTAGGCAGAAAGTGATATTAACAGCCTGCTTCAATCATTCTCAGAACTTACCTTACTACTCTAGTTCTTTAAGTTTATGATCTCACTTTAATCCCATAGTGAAGTTCCCGTCAGCACTTACCAAATGTTCCTGGAGCTTAGCAGGCTCAAGGTGGCTGAAAAAAGTCAGGAAGAAGTTAGATAAGTGACAAAACCAATAATATAAAGAGATTGAAAGTGTGTGTATTTCCTTCCAGGAATATGAGCTGTGTGAGGAGTGGGGTAGTTTATACCCCATTCCAAGGGAACATTTAATCAGCCTACATCAAAAGCATCTTCTCCACCTGCTAGAAAGAAGAGATCATGAAAAGGCTCTTCAGGTACATTTCTGATTCTTCCCTTTTTTCATTTAGGGAAGGACAAGAAGGTTAGTCAGATCAGCTGGCTTTTTTTTCCTGCTGAATCCCCATGAAAACTATTTGCAGTCTTAGATCTTCTTCTTCATGTACTTGAGAAGCTAGTTACAGGCATCTTGAGCAGAAGGTGCCAGATGGAGCACCTGGGCCCAGGATTCTGCTGAACTTTGGTCCTTTCAAAGCCATAGCTCATTTGTGAAGCTATAGGGGTGGTAAAAAATAAAAATAAAAAAATAAAAAATTAGTGTAGAGAAAGGATTAGCCCAAAATGAATAATCCTAAATATTCTTTTCTCAAACCAAACAAATCTTCTCAAATCTGAATAAGTATTAAAATCACCTAGAGTTTTAAAAAATAACAATAGTTGACCTCTATTCCAGACAAGTTAAAATTGATCTTTAGGGACTGGATATCTTCCGAAGGAATTATGATGTAAGGATTTAAAACTGGCGTAAGAGCTCTTCTGCAGACCGCACATTCCTCCTCTGCCCTTCTCCTGCTATAGCTCCTGCAAAGAATTCCTGACCCTACCATGTGCCTTGAGGTCACAGAGCAGTCCCTTGACCAGCACCCTAGCTTGGCCACTTCACACTTCTTGGCCAACTACCTCACAACCCACTTCTATGAAGAACTGACCACTGTTCGACATCATGAAATCCAGGCACTATACATAGGATCCAAGGTAAGGAGGAAAGGGGTTTGGGGAAAGCATGCCTGAGCAGGGGACTGCTGGCCCCACTTCCACTTCAGAACCTGTCCTTTCAAAGACTCTTCTGCCAGACATCTGCCATCTTTGGCCTGTGCTTTATAAATCTTAACCTAGCAGCCCACCATATCCTAGTTGGGTCTCCTAGGATGTGTCACACTCCTACTGTCCTGCTTCCAAGGAGAATTTTACCAGTCCTCTCAAATTGTCCTTGGGCTTTCCATGGCTCCTACTGTATCAGTGCTTCTCAAATCTAAATAAGTATTAAAATCACCTAGAGTTTTAAAAAATAACAATAGTTGACCTCTATTCCAGACAAGTTAAAATTGATCTTTAGGGACTGGATATCTTCCAAAGGAATTCTGATATAAGGATTTAAAACTGCTGCTTGATAAACTAGTCTGTACTAATGGAAGAGGGTTATTTGTCTCAGTAATTAGATAAGATAATAGGTCCTTACCTTTGCTTTATAACTTGGAGACACTAATAGAAGAAATTCTGAGTGATAATAAGTAATTCAGTGAAGGAGGATTTGGAAAGAGATGATACCCTCTGGCACTCTCCTAATTATTCTGTCAGTTGTATGTACTAATAGAAGAAGTGCCAGGAGAGCCATGGATATAACTACTTACCCTTAGGAAGTTATACATCACATCGGGTCTGACTCATAGCAACCCCATGTTCAACAGAACAAAACACTCTTCGACACTATGCCATGTCTAGCACTATGTCAGTGCTTTTCTGCTCTTCATAGAGTTTTTAATGGCTGATTGTTTTTTGGGATTGCTTCAGGAATGGATTGTCCTGTGCTTCTCCCATTTTTGCGGTGCTGGGGATCAAATCCAGAACCTCAGGGAGCACAGAGCAGCACTCTACCAACTGAGCTAAATACCAGCTCCAATTGTACCTGTTATTGTTAGGTGCTGTCAAGTCATGTCCGAGTCATAGCGACCCTTATAAGGTTTTCAATGGCTGACTGTTTTGGGATTGCTTCAGGAGTGGATTGCCACATCCTTCTCCCATTTTTGTGGTGCTGGGAATTGAACCTTGCACCTCAGAGACTGCAGAGCGGCACCCTACCAACTGAGCTAAATCCCAGCCTCCCAATTGTATCTAAGAGGAGAAAAATTGACAATGAGGAGAAGAGAACCAATGAACCTATTTCAAGCCTCATGATCATGACCTCTAAAGGGAGTTTAGATTCATCATTTACATATAGGACACAGGAGGTGCCAGGATTAGGCAGCCCAATGACATCACCTTGCAATGCTCATTCTAAGTAAGTCTGACATAGAATAGTGGCCTTAGAGTCAAGCAGAACTCAACTATGCCTGGAGGGTCTAGGCCAAGGGTTAGCAGATTACCACTTACAAGCCATATCTAGTATGCAGCCTGTTTTTATAATCAAGTTTCATTATAACAAGGCATATCCATTCATTTATATATTTGCCTATGGTTGTTTTCATGCTAAGTTGACAGAATTGAATATTTTTATGGGTCCTAAAGCCTAAAATATTTACTGTCTAACCCTTTATAGAAAAAGATTGCTGTGTTGGGTGTAGTAGTATACTCCTGTAATCTTGGCACTTGGGAGGGTAAGGCAGGAGGATCAATGCAAGTTCAAGGCCAGCCTGGTCTACATAGTGAGTTCTAGGTCAACCTGGGCTACCTAGAGACCATGTCTCAAAAATCCAAAGAAAAAAGTAAAAGAAAAACATACCATCCCCTTGTCTAGGTAAAGGTACTTGGAATACTTCTCAGTTGCTACCTGGAAGACTGAGATTGGCATTCAGCTTTGCTTCCTAAAAGACTCATAACCAGTTGCAGTAGTACTGTGGGCACATTTGTCTTTGGCACCCTTCCTGTTCCTAGTAAGAATCTCTAGTTTCTTCTGAAGTTTGTATACTGTTTTCTGTACTCTATGGATGTACCCCACCAACAGGTTCTGCTGACTCTGCCTGAGCAGCACCGGTCCAGCTATTCCCACTTGTCCTCCAATCCTGTGCTCATGTTAGAGCAGTTACTGATGAATATGAAAGTGGATTGGGCCACCGTGGCTGTGCAGACCCTGCGCCAGCTGCTGGCTGAACAAGAAATTGGCTTCACCATGGAAGAGGTGGACTCACTGCTTTCCAGATATGCAGGGAAAGCCCTGGACCTCCCATACCTTCTGAGGGAAAGAAGATCAGGTAATTGCCAGCATTGATGGTGATTCTCCATGGAGAAAGAAATACCATGCTATGTTCTTAGTTTTAATTTTCTCCTCTTTTACTGTTCTGGTTGATCAATAGTGAAAGGAAGGCCTGGCACAGTGGCACATGCCTGTAATCCCAGCTACTTGCGAGGTGTCAGGATGGTTGCAAGTTTGAGGCCAGAGGCAGCCTGTGTAACTTAGCAAGACCTTGACTCAAAATAAAAAGTAAAAAATGTGCTGGCAGTGCAGCTCAGTGCTAAAGTGCTTGCAAAGCATGCATGAGGCTCAGGTTTCAACCACCTAGTACTGCAAAAAAAAAAAAAAAAAAAAAGGAGGGGGGGAGGAATATACTTCAGGAGATATGTTGTTGTTGTTATCTTTATTATATTGGCAAGATCTTGTTTTTGAGAGAATCAAGAGAATAAACAGAATGAAAGAAGGAAAGTAGATAACCACTGCATACTTAATAACATAAAAGTTTGGGGAAACAAATACTGGAAATGGTCTCTGTCTGGTATGTTGTTGTTGTTGTTAGGTGCCGTTGAGTCAGTGTCCGACTCATAGTGACCCTACATACAACAGGTGAAATACTATTGTCAGTGCTTCTCTGCTATTCATAGGGTTTTCAATGGCAGATTAGTTTTTGGGAGTGGGTTGCTGGGTCCTTCTCCCAAGTCTACAGTATCTGGTGTTCCCAGGGGGTCTCCCATTCAAGTACTAACCAGGCCCAACCCTGCTTAGCTTCTGAGATCTGAAGGGATCAGATGCCACAATGCTATGGCTGCAGACGGCCTTGGTATAGTGGACATTTAAGTGCCATCTTTTTGTTGGTTTTTTGCAGTACTGGGGGTTGAACCCAGGGCCTTGCGCTTGCGTGCTTTGCAAGTGCTATACACTGAGCTGCACCCCTAGCCCACTTTTTTTACTTTTTTTAAGATAGGCTCTCATTAAATTACACAGACTACCTCTGCCTCCTGAGTCGCTGGGATTACAGGCATGCACCACTGCACCTGGCTCTTTTTTTCTTTTTTTTTTTTCCCAGTATTGAAGTGTTAAAACCAGGGCCTATGCATGCTAGGCAAATCCTGTATCACCGAGCTGCACCCCCAGTCCCATTTTTTCTTTTTCTTCCCCCAATACTAGGGTATTGAACCCAGGACCTTGCACATGCTACGCAAGCACTCCACCACTGAGCGAGTGCTTTTCACATTTTTTAATGTTTTTGAGACAAGATCTTGTGAAGTTGCACAGGCTACCTCTGGCCTCAAACCTGCAATCTTCCTGCCTCAAACTCCCAAGTCACTTGGATTATAGGAATATGCCACAGCACCCATCTGTGCCCTCATTTTTAATGAGAGTATGCTTTATTACCAAAGTCATATCAGATATCACATGTATGTAAGCTGATTTAGCCTCTTCTAGAATGTAGAAAATTAAATGAATGAAGACATGTTCCTGGGCAGCTCTTTTTTCTTACTACCTCCAGGAGCATCATTTTAGTGTTTTCTAAGCATTTTTAGATTTATTTTGAAGACTCCTAGTGTCTACTGCATTATTTCATGTGCCGTAAACATGGCTTGGATTTTGGTTGTTTGTATTGAAGAGTTTCAGAAACACTTGTGTCCTTGGATTAGAAGTACCCTGCTATTCTCTTTGTACCTAGTAGAATCATGGTGCGAAAATCAGCAAAGCCAACGGAGGTTTAAACTAAATGTGTAGCACAGTTAGTAAAGATTCCTATGGTAGACCAGCATTATGTCAGCATTTTCCCTTTCAGCAGATGTTGTGAATCACCTCCAGGATATTGTCCATCAAGCTTCAGACCCCGAGACTCTGTCTAGATCGTCATCAGCTGAGTTTTCTGCAGCTGCTATCCCTGGTAAGAATTGGTACTCATTTTTCAGTTTAACTTTACCTTATTTTGACTTTCTGATTCTTTTGCCTCTCTATTCATTTTCATTTATGACATTCTTATTAATTTTTTTCATAATCCAGTCACGGGAGATGGCAACCTGTGGACAATTCATTATTTGCGGTAATACATGTATAAAGTCTGCATCCATTGAATTAGTGAATTCGGAACTATTGCTCCAAGAATAACTATGTATACTCCCAGACACACACAAACACACACACATACACATTATATTCTTAAATTCTAAAAATAACTCATCCTAGTAGATCTTCTTGTTTTTATTTTCCAAAATAGGAAGAGATTCAGAAGTGACTTGTCTGAGGTCTCCCACTAACAAGTGCCAGAGTTGAGATTCAAAGTCTGTTCACCTGGCCCCAGAAAACAGCTACTTGGCCTACCTTGCTCTGCTTCCTACTGTTTCCACCCTCTGGTCACCATCACATGAGAGCTGAGTTAGGGGGAAGAATGTCACCTTGTTCAGCCTCCACTGAGAACCTGAATATTGGGCAGCTCAAAGTTTTCCCTACTCTCTGCACAACCACAAGTGACCGTGAAAGCACAGCAAGTACTGATTTTGAGGTTACACACAAATTTCAGTGAGTAGGCAAGTTTGCACACATAGAATCTGCTAATAAGGATTGACTGTATTTAGCTCTTATAAAGATTCTGTCACCCCTCAGGGAACAGGCTCCTTAAAAACCTCAGCCAGGTCTTGATCTCCCTTTTCTGCATCTCTGCTCTCCCCAGTTCCCATCCCCTTGCACAATGGCCTACACACATAACAAGTCTGTTTTGCCATATGGTCAGGGAGCATGATTCCAGGGAGTCTCTTCTTCCAGGTGCTGCTAAGAGTTATTATATTTTTCACTTCTCTTTTTCCTTTTTTTAGTACTACTGAGCTACAAGAACCTTTCCTTTTTCTAGTACTACTGAGCTACAAGAACCGCCCCCCCGCCCTTTTTTTTATCTTGAGTCAGGGTCTCAGTAAGTTACACAGGCTCTCTGACCTCAAACTGTTGAGCCTCCTGTCTCCACCTTTCAGGTTGCTGACATCCATCACCTTCCGAGTCACTGGGATTGTAGACTTGCTACAGTGCCCAGGCTAAGTCTGTTTTAATCATTAAGTCTTCCCACATATTTTCTTTTTAATTCCCCCACCTCCCTTTTATTTGTATAGGAAAGGAGGTCATTTGTCCTGTAGAGCCTCCCACATGCTAGATTTTGCTGGTTGCCTCCTTATGACTATCTGGGTCTCCTGAATTTGTAGTATGCTGATAGTTAGATCTATGGGAGGCGCAACTGGATAATGATGTTGTTGTTATTGCAGGGCTCTGTAAAATAGTAAAATTCTATCTTTTCCTCTTCACTTTTGAACTGGAATACTGATCATCTTTTACTTGGACCTCTGCTTCCCAGGTGCCTCCATAGTGCATTCCCCCAGTCCAAGGGAGAGGAGTTTCCCTCAGAGTCAGCCCTTACTGGAATTTGTACCCCCAGCAGCACCCCCTGCCAAACACCAGTGGGTACCAGATGAAACTGAGAGCATCTGCATGGTCTGCTGCAGGGAGCATTTCACTATGGTAAGCAGTGTTGGTCCCTAGCATCACTGCAGGGAAAGAAAAGGAAAGCTCCAGGTCATGAGCCTGGAGTTATAGTCACCTCTTGTCCCTAGGAGGATAGTGGTATTTTCCCATCTGCCAAACTTAAGACTTTGGATTTACCTTTGACCAGAACAGAGTGTATTTTTAGGTCAGTCAGGAAGTTGTTGTTGTTAGGTGCAGTCAAGTCAGTATCTGACTCATAGCAACCCTACATACAATAGGTGAAACACTATTGTCAGTGTTTCTCTGCTATTCATAGGGTTTTCGATGGCACATTGATTTTTGGGAATGGGTTGCTGGGTCCTTCTCCCAAGCCTACAGCACCTGGTGTTCCCAAGCGGTCTCCAATCCAAGTACTAACCAGGCCTGACCCTGCTTAGCTTCCGAGATCTGACAGGATCGGACACCACAGTGCTTCGGCTACAGGCAGTCAGGAAGTAGACATCCTCAAATAGCTTCAAATTCTAAAATTGTTGCCATTTTCATGATAGTGAAAAAGAGTCCATAAGAGTCACCAGGTATGACAAGATCTTATTTCTAGCTCCATGTCATTCACAATAAAGATAGGTGACCTGGTAGTGGTTATATGTGCTGCCTCAGGAGAAGGAGGACTTGTTTGCTAATCCCTGCTTTGCGTCCATAACAATATGGCTATAGACGTTTTCAGTCTCATGTACCCACTTGTAAACTAAGCATGATATATGAACTGGCTCATAGAACTGTTAAGACTGAAAACGATAACAAACATTACCACACTTAGCACAGTGCATGCCTGGCAGGTGAGCTTGGTGCTGATGAAAATAATGGTGATATGATTTCTCTGTCTGTTTCCTCTTCATCTGTAGAAGAGTATAAGATGTCTATCAACATCTTAGAGGGTGGGGGTTTAGCTCAGTTGGTGGGGTGCAACTCTGCACTTTCTGAGGACCGGTTCAACCTAGTGCCACAAAAACAGTAAAAGGACATGGCAATCTACCACCCGAAGCAACCCCAAAACAATCAGCCGTTGAAAACCCTATGAGGGTTCCTATGAGTCGGACCTGACTCAACAGCACCTAAGAACAACATCATTAATCTCTTATGACAAAATGAGGCAGTACTTGTAAAACCTTTTAGAAAAAGGATACTTTTTCATCATCATTGTCAATATTATATAGAAATGTGATCCTCACTGGCTGAGAAAGTCACTTCCCCACCACTATTTACTGTATCCTCACCTGTTGCCGCCACATAGAAATAAGACTTGTCAGGAGCTATTGATTGAACACTGTCCATGACAGCTGAGTGATATCTTAAAAGGTCAGGTTGGTTTTTTTTTGTTTTGCTTTGGGTTTTTTTGTTTGTTTGTTTGTTTTTGGTTTTGGTTTTGTTTTTGTGCTAGGGATCAAACCCAGGGCCTTGTACATGCTAAGCAAATGCTCTACCACTAAGCTGCATCCCCAGACCCCTAAATGTCACCTTTTTGAAGGCAAGGACTTATGTGTTCATTTTCTTTTCTTTCTTTTTCTTTTTCTTTATTTTTTTTCATCCAGCTTGTTGTTGTTGTTAGGTGCCGAAGAGTCGATATCCAACTCATAGCGACCCTACGTACTACAGGGGAAACACTATTGTCAGTGCTTCTCTGCTGTTCATAAGATTTTCAATGGCAGATTGATTTTTTGGGGGGGAGTAGGTTGCTAGGTCCAGTAGGGTTTTTTTCTTTATATTTTTTGGGGGGATTGTGTGTTTATTTTCAATAGATGCCCAAGCACCTAGTATTCTTAATCAGCCAAAAGTGACTACAACCAAAGTATAGATTAATGACAATCTCACCTTTGCTTCCTCCCTCTTTTTCTGTCCCAATGGCATTCCTCAGTTTAACAGGCGTCATCATTGTCGCCGCTGTGGCCGGTTAGTGTGCGGTTCTTGTTCAACTAAGAAAATGGTGGTGGAAGGCTGCAGAGAGAGCCCTGCTCGCGTGTGTGACCAGTGCTACAGTTACTACAACAAAGAGTGAGTGTCCTGCAGTGGGGCTGATACTGGTATTGACAAGTGCACACCACCTCCTGCCCTAGGTCCTTATACTTCTAAGAGTGTCATTGTGGAGAGTGTTTCAAATTTGGAACACTCACAAAAATATTTGATTTAACATTCACACTGTAATGCCATTAACTCTACAGTGAAATGTCTGTATTGACTTTGACTGAGATACTAAGAGAGGGAGTAGGGATAATAGGAAACAGTGTTCAAAGTTTTTATATGCTGATCTCTCTGGATGCTTGGCTCTTCCAACCTTCCCCAGACAGAAGCCATGATCTTACCTCCCCCACTCACCTATTTCCTGGTCACTCTTGCTTCATCTGGTCTCAGCTGGACTCCAAGGGACATGACCACACCTGCTGAATGTTTAGGCATCACTTACATCAGCTCTGATCTCAGTAGGCATCCTGGTTTGTTGTCCACAAGTACACAAGCCATAATACTTTCCTGCACATAATTGAGCTGCACATAAATTCCACAAATTGTTCCTACCTCTGGCAAGACAGGTTAAGACCACATTTGCTGGCTCAGTGCTGTTCAATTTTTTCCCACTACTTCTAGTAGCAAAAGAAGGTGAAATTAAGACTCATAGAACACCCGAGAATATGGGCCAAAGCACCTACTCAAAGGAAAATCACTTTGAATTCTCCATGTTTTATTTTACTTGACAGACTTTATTTTATATTCTGTTCTTAGCTTTTTTTGTACTTGTTTTAATATGAACATTTTTTATCATTATTTGCTATGATGAGTATTGATTATATAGGAAGGAAAACGTGCCGTGCTTATTCTACAGTCTCTGTTACCTTGACATGCCATGACCTGCCTGCCTGCCTCAGGTGCAAGACGGGAATTACCCACTCACCATTCTGCTGAGATTTGAAATCAGCAGTTAGTATTGATGGGGATTCTTTCCTTCTTTTTTTTTTTTTTTTTTTTTTTTTGGCAGTACTGGGGATTGAACCCAGGGCCTCATGCTCGCATGCTCTGCAAGTGCTATATCACTGAGCTGCGCCCCCAGCCCATTTTTTTAATTTTTATTTATTTATTTATTTGTGTGGTACTGGGGGTTGAACCCAGGGCCTTGGGCTTGCATGCTCTGCAAGTGCTGGACCACTGAGCTGCACCCCCAGCCCATGTTTTTACTTTATGAGACAGGGTCTCGCTAAATTAATGCAGACTGCCTCTGGTCTTGAACTTGCAATCCTCCTGCTTCTGCCTCCCAAGTCACTGGGATTACAGGCATGTGCCACCATGCCCGGCTAATGGGGATTCTTTCACTAGCAGTCACTGAGCAATAATTATTTTGCCTTGAAGGAGCCCCCATCTTACTGGGGAGATGACCAGCCAACAGACCACAGGGTTATTGGATAAGTGAAGTGATGGCAACCCACACAGCTTACCCTAAATGGTCAGGAGAGTTTCCTAGAGATGACCCTAGAGGATTGAGCCTTAGAAAATGAGGAGTTAGTAGGAAAGACACTCCAAAATGAGCATGCCAACAGGTGGTAGTAGCACTGGGGCCAGGGACCCTGGACCTAACAACTGGTAGCTGAATCATGAGGACTTAGGCAATGACACAAAGGCTTGGGGCTTGCTTTTTGGTATCACAGACAGGGGTTAATCAGCAGGATCCTCAGGCAGGTGATAGATGTGGACTTTGACTCATAGTATTGGGAGTTAGTACTTGGTAACACCAGCCTCAGGCTAGTGGCAGAGCAAGGAGGACTTTCATAGCTTGAGCACAGGTCATCGATGGCAGGAGATGGCCTCAAGAAGTAGCCAGGCCAGGTCATAAAGGGCTTTTTCTACTGAACTGTGAATGAAAAATATTTTTATGCTGAGCAGCTACTGAAGGATTTTAAGCAGGAACACAATGTGAGCAGATTTGCATTTTTCAAACCTTTCTATAGCTGCAAAGTATAGAATAGGCGGATAGAATCAAGAAGACCAATAGAACAGTTATTGCGGACTCTAGCAATAAGTGTGAGGATGTCACTGAAGCAGAGATGAAAACAGATGGAGACATTTAAAGAGATGTTGAGGAGGTGGGATGGACAGGACATGGTGAGAGATTGCCTGTAACAGGTAAAGAAGAGAAAAGAGTTTTGGATGAGTCCCTGATGTCACAGACTAATAGAATAAACATCAATACAAAAAAAAGCAATGATTCAGACATTTTATTTTCCTTTCTATTTCTAGTGCACCAGAGGAGAGTCCAGGCCAATCAGAAGGTAAGGCCTAATCACATTCTCTATGACTTTGGTTGTATGCTTAAGTTGGCTCTGTCATCAACACACCAGCTGCAGCTGATACACTCCATGGCAACTCACCTTGTTTGTCAAAGAAAATTCTTGGCTTTTCCATCAGCCTATCTACTTCAAAGTTCATCATATTAACCTATCACCTGGGCCCATAGCTTCCAGCATTGAGAAGGCCAGCAAAAGTGGATTTGGTCCTTACCTTTTAGTAGGTTGTTTCTTTCTCCACACCCACAGATTCCCCTTCACCGGCACCTTATCATCCACAGTTAGTTTTTGGAGTACCCAAAGGCTCAGCCATCCATTTAAGAAGCACGCATCTTTCAGAGTTTCTTGTGTAAAGCAGCAGGGTTGTGTGACACACACTGACATTCATCTCAGGTCTGTACCTGGGGAAGAAAGTATAAGGTACCTAATGGAGTCTCCTAAAGGAAACAAAAGGGACCAAGTTGAAAAAAAAGCTCGCTGGACTAGGCTAGACTGAACTGCCAGCAGGCCAGAGACTGACACATTGAATGACAATTTTCTTCTCAGCATCAGACAGCTGTAAGAGTGAAAGCTCTCCATATTCCACAGTGGTGAGAGTCCCCAAAGCAGCCGAGGTGGAATGGATTTTGAGTCTGAATGAGGAGGAAAATGAGCTGATGCGGAGTGAATTTTATTATGAGCAGGTAATAATGATAAAATATGATGGTCACGTAAGTTTCTTTATGGTATGTACTAGTATGACAGGAAATACAGAGGTGAATGAACACAGCCTGCCCTTCACTTGTTTACCGTGTAATAACGTAAGAGCTAAGGTAAGTAAGCCATTAAGGCAAAAGATGAGAAATATTTCCGGAGATGCCAAAAGAAGGCCAAGAAAGGCTGCATGGAAGATACTGCATTTAAAATGAGCCTTGGAAGAGGGGTACAAGTATTATGGGCAGAAATTTGGGGGTTGAAAGGGGAATGAGGATTGGGGGGAGGCCAGAATACAAATCTAAAATGTCTGAACAAAGGCGCAGTGCCCAAAATTTCAGGGCATGGTTGGGGAATTAGCAGTAAATGTGGAGAGAACGTAGTGTTGATAGAGGGGTGTTGAAAGGCAGTTTTGAGGACTATTTCCATATAGAACTGTGAATGCTGTAGTAAGGAGTGTCTACTTGGTATAGGTGCCAGGATCCTAGGAAATTTCCCAAGTACAGGATGATTTAAGAATATTAATGTAGCAGTAGCATGTCTGAGGCTTGAAGCAGAGACATCTCCAGTTGGTCCTGCAGGTGAGGTGACTATTGTAGTCCAAGCCAGTGATACAGAGGACTTTGCATTAATAGGGCAGAAAAGGGAAGGGAGCTATGAGAATTCTCAAGGTAATACATGAGCACAGCTATCTTCTTCCCTGTAAAGATGACAAAACCTAGCAGCCAGAGCTTCGGCAGTGCAACTTAGAACATCTGAAGTTCGTTTAGTTCCATTTCTACTTTGCCATGGAATTTTGGGGCTGGGATTTAGCTCAGTTGGTAGAGCGCTGTGCTACAGTCTCTGAAGTCCCGAGTTCAATTCCCAGCACCACAAAAATGGGAGAAGGGCCTGGCAATCCACTCCCAAGGCAATCCCAAAACAGTCAGCCATTGAAAACCCTATGAGGGTCACTATGAGTCGGATACCGACTCCATGGCACCTAACAACAACAACAACAATGGAATTTTGGCTCCTTTCTCCAGTGTTTTCAGCCTTTTGAAATGGAAAAGATAATTTCTCCTGTAGAGCCACATTGGAAGAATGCTTTGGTCCCTGACATCACTGTGTGTTTCTTCCTTCATCTACCATGGCCAGGCCCCCAGCGCCTCCTTGTGCATCGCCATCCTGAATCTGCACCGGGACAGCATTGCCTGTGGTCACCAGCTGATTGAGCACTGCAGCAGGCTGTCCAAGGGCCTCACCAACCCAGAGGTGGATGCAGGTCTGCTCACAGACATCATGAAGCAGCTACTCTTCAGTGCCAAGATGATGTTTGTCAAGGCTGGCCAAAGCCAGGACTTAGCTCTGTGCGACAGGTATGTAAGAACGAGCCTTCATTCATTTACTTGATGGCAGTTTTTATCTAGCTTCATTTTCTAACCACACTCTGATTTTTCATCTCCCCATCTTCTCTGACAAGATATGCTAAAGTATTTGCATGTCACTTTGATGACAAGGAAATACTATGACACAATCCCAAATGGGTAACATCTCCTCACTCTATCTTGTCGGCCTATTTCTTCTTTCTCAGAGTATATTCTTAAAGCAGAGTTTCTCTAACTATACCTTTACAGAAAGAAAGTAAAGACTTTGACTGGTTAATTTGTAATTGAAATCATTTAAGAAAACATTTTTAGTATCTATAGAACTCTCTAGTTTTTAAAAGAAGTGTGTCCTCTCTAATGTCCAGTGATTGCACAGAACTCCCCTCCAGTGTTAATCATGACCTCAAAGAGTTCTGAATAATAGATCTATCAAAGCATCTTGGGGCCAGGTGTCGGGGTACATACCCATAGCCCCAGTGACTCAAGAGGCAGAGGCAGGAGAATCTCAAGTTTGAGGCCAGAAGCATCTTGCATAACTTAGTGAGACCCTGACTCAAAATAAAAAATGGGTTAGGGGTGCAGCTTATTTGTAGACCACTTGTAAAGTATGCATTAGGCCTTGGGTTCAAACCCCAAGAATCCCCACAAAAAAAGTATCTTGGAGAGTGGTAGATCCCTATATCTTAGGAGGAATGTGAGTCATAAAGAGGAAATTTCTATGGTAAAGGACTGAGTTGGCCTCCCTCAGGTTCTTGCATAACCTGCTTTGACTCCATTCATTAACTAGACAATTGTTGTTGTTGGGTGCCATCGAGTCGGTATCTGACTCATAGCGACCCTCATAGGGTTTTCAATGGCTGTTTCGGGATTGCCTTGGGAGTGGATTGCCAGGTGCTTCTCCCATTTTTGTGGTGCTGGGAATCGAATTCAGGACCTCAGAGACTGCAGCGCAGTGCTCTACCAACTGAGCTAACTCCCAGCCCAAAAAGACAATGTTATTGTTGTTGTTAGGTGCCGTCGAGTTGGTATCCAACTCATAGCGACCCTCTGTACAACAGGGGAAACACTATTGTCAGTGCTTGTCTGCTGTTCATCGGGTTTTCAATGGTAGATTGATTTTTGGGAGGGGGTTGCCAGGTCCTTCTCCCAAGCCTACAGCTTCTGGTGTTCCCAGGCGGTCTCCCATCCAGGTACTAACCAGGCCTGACCCTGCTTAGCTTCCGAGATCTGATGGGATCAGATGCCACAGGGCTACAGCTGCAGGCAAAAAGACAATAGAAGCTCCTAATTCTCTGCTTATCCACCCAGATTCATGACTCACGTCTTGTGTTCCCAGCACCAATCCTAAACAGACTTGGGAACAGAGTAATTTTCTTTGAGGTGTAAGTGCTTCCTTCAGTCACTTGCTCAGAGGACTTGCCCCACCTTCACTACCGCCTAGCTCCTATAACCTCACACAAGTCTGCCAACCCATCTGGGTCTCAATTTCCTTCTCTGTAAAATGAGGATGATAACACATATCACATAAAGCTGCTGGGAGGATAAAATGAGATCATCCATGTCAAGAGCTGAAAATGAGCCTGATACACATACTCCAAAAATATTTTTATTAACGAAAAGCAGAAGTTGAGAAAAGCAGATCAAAGTGAGTCAAAAGTGGAAGTAAGTATAAAGGAGCTCATTTTTACTCTTTTATATTAAGGGACAATAAAGTCTACATCATTTTTCAAGGTAGTAAGTGAAGAATAGATATATACTAAAGTTTTAAAATTAGCCATGGAAAGTCAGGCATGATGGCACACACCTTTAGTCTCACCCGATGGGGGGTTGAGGCAAGAGGATTACTTGAGGCCAGGAGTTTGAGGCCAGCCTCAGGTAACATGTTGTTAGGTACCATTGAGTCAGCATCTGACTCATAGCGACCCTATGTACAAAAGATGAAACACTATTGTCATGCTTCTCTGCTATTCATTGGGTTTTCAATGGCTGATTGTTTTTGGGGAGTGGGTTGCTGAGTCCTTCTCCCAAGCCTACAGCACCTGATGTTCCCAAGTAGTCTCCCATCCAAGTACTAACAAGGCCCAACTGTGTTTAGCTTCCCGATCTGACGGGTTCAGACGCCACAGTGGTACAGCTGCAGACATTTAGACAACATAGTGAGATATTATCTTCAAAAAAAATGAGTAAACATGAAGAGCTGAGGGGGTAGCTCAGTGGCAGAGCATGTGCTTAACACAGGAGGCCCAGCACCATTGAGAGAGAGAGAGAGAATGAAAGAAGGAAGGAAGAAAGAGAAAGAAGGAGAGAGAGAGAAGGAAGGAAGGAGAGAGAGAAGGAAAGAGAGAAAAAAAGGAAGGAAGATAGGAAGAAGAAAAGGAAGGAAGAAATAATAGTCATGGAAATAACAAAAAATGTAGCAAATTACTGGAAAGGGGATGGGAAGATCAGGAAAAAGCTAAAAACTCCATATAACAAAAACGTAGAAAACAAAAGAAACATGGAAAAAAAATTAAGGCAAAAGTAAAAATATATCTCAAATATCAGTAATGTAAAGAATATACAGTATACTTAGTAGAAAACAAAAGGGCTGGAGGTGTAGCTCACTGGTAGGGTCCTTTCTTAACATGTACAAGGCTGAGGTATAAGGTGCTCTGAGGGGAAAACAAATTTAGTATCAAGTCCTATGTCCTTTAAAATCTAATATTCCCTTTAGACTGAGACAGTGGAAATAAAGGAAGTCCTTACGTCGTAGAATTCTTGCCCACTCCAAGATGTCAGGGGTTCCCCAACACTGGTTCAAATCACACATTGTCTCCACCCCACCAACCCTGCATTCAGATATACTCATTATAGTGACCCATTGTCTTTGTGCCGCTTTACCCATGGAAGCGATTCATCTCCCCTGCATGTCATCATGCAAACCAGCTAAGAACTCTTAATTTGCAGAATATTCTTCTACTGGTTTTGTTTGTTTGTTTGTTTGTTTGTTTGTTTTTTGTGGTACTTGGGAGTTGAATCCAGGGCTTCACAAATGCCTTGCAAGTGATCAACAATTGGGCTGCACCTCCAGCCCACTTTTTACTTTTTATCTTGAGACAGGGTCTCACTAAGTTATGCAGGCTGCCTCTGGCATCAAACTTGCAATCCTTCTACCTTTGCCTTCTAAGCCACTGGGACTACAGGCATGTGCCACATGCACTCCAGGCTGTTCTGCTGTTTTTAACTCATGCCCTCCTCTGATAGACAAATAAATACATATTTAAAAAATAAAAAACACAATACATTAGGGTTCTGAATCTGCTTTCACATGCTATACTTTTCCCTTCCCCATCACTATCAGGTTAAGAATCACTGATGTACAGATTCCCTTTCCAGGAAAATCAGTGGACAAGTCAGGATCCACATAGGTTTTGCTGTAATTATGAGACAAGATTCAGGAACTATAGGTATAGGCTTGTTTCAGGTAACACCAGAGAGAATGGTCCAGCTTTCTAGCTTTCTCAAAAAAGTTCCAGACACTATCCTAAGCACTTTTATTTGGGGTCTTATACTTTATCCTTAAAACTGTGTTACAGTATTACAGATGAGTAAGTTGACCAAATTGCCCTAGGTCACAGATCTACTAAGTAATAGAGCTGGCATTCAGAGTCTGATTCCAGAGCCTTCATTCAGTGTGTCTAGACTGTATACCTTTCAGTTCTCATGATCACATTTCACATTGAAAATGAAATAGAAAGCCTTCAAGCAATAACTGTTCTTAGACTTCTGAGCCCGCTCATTTCCTATGCACTTTTCCTCCCTGTAGCTACATCAGCAAGGTAGACGTGCTGAATATTTTAGTTGCTGCTGCCTATCGCCATGTGCCATCTCTAGATCAGATCTTGCAGCCGGCTGCGGTAACCAGGCTAAGAAACCAGCTGCTGGAAGCCGAGTACTACCAACTGGGTGTTGAGGTGAGGCAAAGACAAAACTTACTTCTACCACACTGTAATGAGTGGCCTTTACTTAGCCTTGAAAACAGGTTTTGCCATCTCTCAGTTTTCCTGACCATGAGGAGGTATCCAGAGCATGACCAGTTTGCCAGCATCTGAGTAATGACAAGTGGTGTGGCTAGGAGGCAGCTGGCCACAAGGGGGTAGACGAGCACTCCTAAAGCAAAGACGAGCACTGACTGAAGGCATCACTTACCAAAAGGAGCAAATTTTCTTCTAGGTCTCCACAAAGACTGGCCTTGATTCCACTGGGGCATGGCATGCTTGGGGCATGGCGTGCCTCAAAGCTGGAAACCTCACTGCTGCACGGGAGAAGTTCAGTCGTTGTCTGAAGCCCCCTTTTGACCTCAATCAGCTGAGTCATGGCTCCAGGCTGGTCCAGGATGTGGTTGAGTACCTGGAGTCCACAGCGAGGCCCCTCGTTTCCTTGGTAGGAGCAAAACAGGCAGAGTGCACAGCTCTGGGAGGGAGACTGGGAATAGCGAGGATCTGGGGACAGGACCGGCTTAAATGCAGCTGACAGTGCCACTGCTGGCTCAGGGGCTTCTGGTAGATATGTTGGGGTTTTTCCATTACATTTAGTTAGACAGATAAGTAATGCAGAGTCAATTTTTTTTTAAAGGAAACTACATAAAACTATAAAAATAAAAATAAAGCCAGGTATGATGGCACACACCTGTAATCTCAGCTCTTGGGGGGCTGAGGCAGGAGGAGTGACACGAGTTCCAGGCCAGCCTGCACTACACAGTGAGACCCTATCTCTAAATAAATAAATAAATAAATACTCACCTGTAAAATCACCTATAATGCCATGCCCAAACTAACGACTGTTATGATTTGGGTGAGAGGCAGACATATAGGTGTGCACCTATAGTTCGAGCCACTCAAGGGGTGGAGGCAGGACAATCACTTGAACCCAGCAGTACAAGGGCAACAAAGTGAGACCATCTTAAAAAAAAAAAAAAAATTGCTAAATTTTCCAGACTGTGTTTTGAGTGAAGTTAGGTTTGTGCACTATTATATAATATATAGATTTTTGTATCCGGCCTGTTTTTCTACTCTTAAAACAGAAATGGAAGCATTTTTCCACATTGTTTTTTGAGTTTGGGTGGAGTTTTTGTTTGTTTGTTGAGTTTTGGGCTTTGAGTTGGTGTTTTTGCTATTGTTTTGGTTTGGTGTGGTTTGGTTTTTTGGCAGTACTTAGAGTTTGAACCCAGGCCACCACACATACTTTGCAATTGCCCTGCCACTGGACTATTTCTCCAGCCCATTTTTTAATTTATTTTGAGACAGGGTTTCAGCAAGTTATGCAGGCTGCCTCTGGCCTCAAACTTTGCGATCCTCCTGCCTCAGCTTCCCAGTTCTCTGGGATTACAGGTGTGCACCACCATGCCCATCTCCACATTGTTAAATATCCTTGGAAAGCACCATTTCCAGTGGCTGCTAAGAATTTACTGAGTTCCCTTTTTCTCACACTCTTTCCTATCAGCAAGATGATGATTACCTTGCCACCTTAAGGGAACTGGAAGCAACCCTTCGAACCCAGAGCCTCTCCCTTGAGGTGATTCCTGAAGGGAAAATCATGAACAATACCTACTACCAAGAATGTCTATTCTACCTACATAACTATAGCACCAACCTGGCCATCATCAGCTTCTACATGAGGCACAGTTGCCTGCGGGAAGCCCTGCTGCACCTCCTCAGTAAGGTAGGACATATGAACTCAGCTTACAAAGGTCAGTGCCCATCTTGCCCACCTCACTTGGATCCCTCCCTTCCCCCCACCGTTAGACTTAACCCAATGTGGAATGACAAGGTCATCTCTGGCAGAGTAAAGTCAAATCAGAAGACTCCATCTACGGAAGCATTGTCCAATGAGTGTTCAACAAGTCTTAACTTGGATCCCAGCTCACCCTCCTAAGTGGTGATAGCAAATTTGATTCCTTCTCCCAAAACATGCAGAAGAATCAGAACTTGTGTCTAAAATGAGATGCTTAGAGAAAGTCTCATGTGACTTTGGACACATTGTTGAACTACTCCCTGTTTCTACCTGCCTACCGCCTGGCCTGGTATAGTATCCATTCAGAGTTGTAACCACAAGAGCCAGGGAGAATCCATGGCACATATCCTATGCACATGTGCTCTCCTTGTTTTATGCTCATGTCCCCTGCCCTCCACTCGCTGGAGCCAAGGGCACCACTGTAGTACATTAATTCTTTGGAGCCACTGATAACCAATCTGGACTCCATTTGACCATGACCCTTTGGCATTCCTTTTTTTCATAGAAAACTAAAGGAACTCAATGTAAATTTTAATAACATTTGACCACCCTAAATCAATACACCCACCACAGAAGGTTTACAAACAGGCATGCCTCCCGGGATTGCTCCCAGTGAAATAAATGGTTCACATCATTGTGGTAACCAGACCCCTTTTGGACCGGGAAAGGGAAATGTTTTCAGCAACTGCTACTGCATCTTAGCTCCTAATTAGGTCTCAAGAATCACATAGAAGTTGTGTTATTTGGAATTTAATTGCTAACTTTTCTCTTTTACTCCATTTCCAAATGAGTTGAGAGGTAAAGATGCTTTTTCCAAGCACAAACTAAGAGTGGAAATCATCGCAAGTCCTTTCCTTTGGATAATTATAGCCCACAGAGTTGAGCTGCTTACTTCATTATCTTGGTAGAAGCTGACATCAGCATTAACTCTGCTTTACAGTTGTCAGCAATAGGAAGGAAGCCTATCTCCTATAGGAAGCCTATCTCCTATAGGAAGCCATCTCCTATAATCCATTATACTTGAACTTAAATATCTTACCTTTATCCTGAGGCAGGTAAGAATGCAGATAAATACACTTTGAAAATGATGTGTAGCTAGGGTGTGGAAGATGTTCTATTTCTAATCTTTTCTCTGTTTTCTGTCCCTTTGCCCACATTACCCACTAAGTGAGCTTCCTGACATATAAACATACTCATGTTATTCCCCTCCCTAAAAGGCCTTCAGTGGCTGGGCATGGGAATGCACACTTGTGAACCCAGCAATTTGGTGGGGCTGAGCCAGTAGAACCATAAATTGAAAGCCAAAGGCAGCCTGTGTAACTTAGCAAGATCTTGCCTCAAAAAAGTAAAATAAAATAACAAATGGACTGGGAGTGTATCCCAGTGGTTGAGCACTTGCATAGTATGTACGAGGCCCTGGGTTCAATCCCCAAGTACTACACACACAAAGAAAGGCCCTTTGTAGATCCTCAGAGCCACACAATGAAATCTAATTCCTTCCCATACTATAAGATGCCCCAGGATCTGGCTCCCATGTTTCTCCATTTTATCTTATTTTCACCACAAATCCTGTCTGTACCCCACATTCCAGACTAATCAAATTATTTAAGTTCTCCTGATTATACCATGTAGTATCTCCCCTCTCTCTCTCTCTCTCTCTCTCTCTCTCTCTCTCTCTCTCTCTCTCTCTCTTTGCGGTACTTCATGGTTGAACTCAGGGCCTCACACAAGCTTTGCAAGCACTATACTACTTAGCTGTACCCTCAGCCCATTTTTTACTTTTTATTTTAAGTCAAGGTCTCACTAAATTACACAGGCTGCCTCTGGCCTCGAATTAGCAATCGTCCTGCCTCTGCCTCCTGAGTTGATGGTATTATTGGCATACACCACCACACCCAGCTACCATGTAGTATCTTATCTTTACCAGTCTTCCTATGCTGTTCCCTCTACCTAGCATGCCCTTCCCCCTCATTGTTTTCATGGAAAATTCCTGCTTATCCTTTCAGACCCACCCTGTTAAGCATTCACAAAACTCACAAGCAGTAATCAGTACCTTTCCTTCTGCACCACCTTTGTACTTGTTCCTGCGTTTTATTCCACTTGATTGCTACTACTTTTTTCTTGTAAGTTGCTCTTCCCATCTGGACAGAGAAGGCCTAGATTTTCCTTACCTATGTATTCAGTTAGCTGCCCTGAAGTAATGGATGAATGAGTAAATGGATGATTGGATGAAATGGACATTCTTAAGGTGCTCTTCTGGGGAATTCCACTGTTCCTACAGAGCTAATGGCTCTGCCTCTTAAAGGCTGTCGTACAACATTGAGATAAGGTCTGCATTTCTTAGTTAGAAGAAGCAAGAATGAAGAAAATAGCTCTTAACCCTTGGCCCCATGGATGTTCTCAAAGCCCACAGCCTGTCCACGTCTAAGCAACTCATGCCCAACATGTTACACTACCACAAACTCATAGCCATACTTTTCTCTCCATTAGTCATTGCTAACATAAACTGTAAATACCAAAATGATTTCTTTCTTTTCTATGTCTGTGGAATGGGACTTTATGACTCAGGGTCTCAGAGCCACAGGTAAGCTGTAGAAGCAAGGAGATGAATATGTGGGTGCACTTTCCACAGGAGTCAGTTCATATGGTTCACCAGTTGTTTGTTAATCCAACAAATGTTTGTTAAATAACTAAGAAATATTCTGGCACTACAGACACAGCACTAAAAAAAACAGAACAGGCAAAAATACCTGCCTCACAAGCCAGGCATGGTGGCACATGCCTATAATCCCAGCACCTGGTGGCTGAGGAAGGAGAATCAATGTGAGATCAAGGCCAGCCTGGTCTGCATAACAAGTTCCAGGACAGCTTGGGCTATGCAGTGAATCCTGTCTCAAAAGAACATAAATAAATAAACAATCAAACAAACAAACCAAAATCATCTGTCTCACAAAACCTGCATGATATAGACAGAGGCAGTAAACAAAGTAAATAAAATATGTCCTGATGGTAATAATAAGAAAAATAAAGCAGGCTATGATGATGCATGCCTGTAATCCCAGCACTCAGGAGGCTGAGGCAGGAAGATCTTGAGCTTGAGGCCAGCCTAGGCTACATAGTGGGACCCTGTCTCAAAAAAAAAAAAAAAAAAGCCAGGCACAGTGGCGCACGCCTATAATCCCAGTGATTTAAGAGGCAGAGGCAGGAGGATCACTAGTTCAAGACCAGAGGCAGTCTGCATAATTTAGCAAGACCCTATCTCAAAAAGTAAAAAAGTGGGCCACAGGTGCAGCTCAGTGGTACAGCACTTGCAGAGTATGCAAGCGCAAGGCCCTGGATTCAATCCCTAGTACTGCAAAAAAGAAAAGAAAGAAGGTGAAAGAAAGAAAGGAAAGAAAGAAGGAAGGAAGGAAGGAGGAGGCGGAAGGGAAAGAAAAATAAAGCAAGGAGGAAGAGGAATGAGTTGAGCAGTTTTAGGTAGGGTGCCTAGGGGAGGTAATATCTGAGTAAATGGCTGAAAAACATGAAGAATAGGTCATGCAGACATCTAGAAGAAGCACTGTTCAGGCAGAGGAAGTAACAAGTACAAAGGCCAAGTGACTGGAGCTACAAGAGTTAGGGACAGGATAATAGCAGATGAAGTCAGAAAGGCAACAGCTAAATTATGTAGGCCCCTGTAAACATTATGAGGAATGGGCTTCATGCTGAATAAGGGGGAAAAATCATTGGGAGATGGCGTGGAGAGGAGTAATGTTGTCTGACGTGTGTTTGGATAGAATAAGAGGTCAATTTGTTGGCGTTATAGAGAAGACATAGGAATGGAAGATGGTAGACCAGGAAGGAAGCTTTTGCAAGAATCCAAGCAAATAGCAAGGTTTCGGGTCAGCATGGCTCTTGGTGGGGTAGTGGAGTAGTGAGAAGTAGTGAGTGCCTATGTGTATTTTGGTGGCAAGACTTGCCTATGAATTAGATGTTGGAGTTGAAGGGAAAAGATGATTCTAAGGTTTTTGACCTGAACAACTAAAAGAATGGTATTGTTGTTAAGTGCCATCGAGTCAGGTCTGACTCATAGTGACCCTGTGTGCAACAAAATGAAACACTACCCAATGCCATGGCATGCACACAATCTTTTTTCTGTTGAAGCCCATTGCTATGGACACTGTCAGTCCATCTTGTAGAAGGCCTTCCTTTCTTTGCTGACTCACAACTCTCCCAAACATGATGTCTTTCTCCAGGGATTGGTTCCTCCTGACTACATGTCCAAAATACTTAAGATACAGTCTAGCTATCCTTGCTTCCAAGGAGCACTCTGATTGCACTTCTAGGACAGATCTGTTGGTTCTTTTGGAAGTCCATAGTATATTCAGTATTCTCCCCCAGCACCATAATTCAAAAGCACTTATTCTTTACCTGTCTCCCTTATTCAACATCTACCTTTCACAGGCATATGATGTAACTGAAATGGTATGAATCAGATGCATCTTTGTCTTCAGTGTGACATCTTTACTTTTCAACACTTTAAAGAAGGCTTTTGCAACAACTTTTCACAATGCAATGCAATGCGTGTTATTTCTTGACTGATGCTTCCGCGGGTGTTGATTATTGAACCAAGTAAAACAAAATCTTGGACAACCTCAATCTTTTCTCCATTTATCATGAAGTTGCGTACTGACCCTGTTGCAAGGACTATTGTTTTCTAGATGTTGAGGTATAATCCCTACTGAAAGCTGTGTTCTTCAGTAAATGTCTTAAATCCTCTTCACATTCAGCAAGTAAAGTTGTGTCACCCACATATCAGAAGTTATTTTTATTGAAAAATTTTAATGTACACCTTAATATGATTGATTCTGACATGCTTTTCATTGTGACATTTCCATATATGCATTTTGTTGTACATTATTCATATAGGTTCCCCCTTACCCTCTTGTGCGCTTCCTCCCCCAATCCCACCCTCCCATCAAAGACTTCTCTTCCATTTACTTGTCTTTTTATGATAATATTTTTCTATATATCGTTGGGTTCCAATTCTGTTTAAGATAGAAACTTTTCCTGTACTGAACTTTCTTTTTACCTTGTCAGAACTATTACATGCATTTTCTAGACCATCTATAATAATACCATTCTTAGATTTTTTTTCTTTTATTATGATCCGACCTTTGTGTAGGATTTTTTCCTTCTTATAATTTTGATTCAGCTCCCACATCTGAGTGAGAACATGTGGTGTTTCTCTTTCTGAGCTTGTGTTCATTCACTTAAAATAATTTTTTCCAATTCCATCCATTTTGCTGCGAATGGCCTTATTTCTTTTTTTTTCTTTTTTTCTTTTTTTTTTATTTTTTTTGATTGCTGAGTAGTATTCCATTGTGTATATGTGCCATAGTTTTTTTTATCCATTCTTCTGTTGAAGGGCACTTTGGTTGATTCCATATTCTTGCTATTGTGAAAAGTGCTGCATTGAACATGGAGATGCAGGTGTCTCTGTGGTATGATGACACATCTCCCTTTGGGTAAATTCCTAATAGTGTTATAGCTGGGTCATACAGTAGATCTATTTTCAGTTTTTAAAGATACCTCCGTATTGATTTCCACAGTGGTTGGACCAATTTACAGCTCTACCAACAATGTAAGAGTGTTCCCTTTTCTCTACACCCTCACCAGCATTTGTTGTTATTTGTTTCATTGATCTTGACCGTTCTTACTGGTGTAAGGTGAAATCTCAGAGTTGTTTTAATTTGCATTTCCCTAATGGCTGGGGATATTGAGCATTTTTTCATGTGTTTCATGGCTTTACAGATCTCTTCATTTGAGAACTGTCTACTCAGTTCCTTTACCCATATGTCTATTGGGTTATTTGTTTTGGGGGGAGTTTTTTTCTTGAGTTCTTTATAAATTCTGGTAATTAGACCTTTGCCTGATGTATAGGATGCAAAGATTTTTTCCCATTCCGTGGGGGTTTCCTTGACTCTATTAATTGTTTCTTTTGATGCACAGAAGCTTTTTAATTTCATGTAATCCATGTATCTATTCTTGTTGCAATTTCTTGAGCAATTGGAGTTCTATTAAGAAAATACTTTCCTACGTATAAATACTTCATATGCCTATATGATGGAGTGTATTGCCTATCTTGTCTACTATAAGTTTTAAACTTTCTGGTTTTATGTTGAGATCTTTTATCCGTTTTGAGTTAATTCTCATGCATATTGAGAGATGCAGGTCAGTTTTCATTTTTCTGCATGCAGATGACCATGTTTCCAAGCACAATTTATTGAAAAGGCTATCCTTTTTCCAGTTTACTTGCTTTGCTCCTTTGTCGAAAATCAGATGGCTATAGGTGTGTTGAGGTACTTCTGGGTCTTCTATTCTGTTCCACATGTCTTCAGGCCTATTTTTGTACCAGTACGAAGCTGGTTTTGCTACCACTGCCCTATAGTATAGCTTGAAGTCAGGGATTGTGATTCCACCTGCATTAGTTTTGCAGCTTTAGAGTGTTTTGGCTATACATGGTCTTTTGTGGTTCCATATGAAATTTTTGGATCATTTTTTCTATTTCTGTAAAATCAGTCAGTAGCATTTTAATGGGTATTGCATTAAATCTATAGATTGCTTTAGGTTGGGTAGCCATTTTTACTATATTAATACTCTCTATCTAGGAGATCTTTCCATTTTTCAGTGTCCTCTGCTATTTCTTTCTTTAATGTTTTGAAGTTTTCCCTGTAGAGATCTGAAGGGTCTTTGATTAGATTGATTCTAAGGCATTTAATTTTCTGGTGGGCTAGCGCAAAAGGTATTTTTTCTGAAATTTCCTTCTCTTCCTGTTTGTAGTTGGTAAGGAAAAGCTATTGATTTTTGTGTGTTGATTCTATAACCTGTCACTTTGCTGAAGGAGTTAATTAGTTCTAGAAGTTTTTTGGTTGAGGTTTTGGGGTCTTTGAGGTATAGTATCATATCATCTGCAAATAAGGATAATTTGACCTCTCCATTGCCAGTCTGTATCCCTTTGATTTCTTTCTCTTGTCTGATTTCCCTGGCAAGGACTTCAATGACTATGTTAAATAGAATAGGAGAGAGAGGACATCCTTGTCTTGTTCCAGATCTAAGAGGAAATGGTTTCGGTTTTTCTCCATTTAATACAATGTTGGCTGTAGGTTTGTCATAAATGGCTTTTATGATATTAAGGTATTTGCCTGTTATACCTATCTTCTCTAGCACTTTTATCATGAAAAGGTGTTGCACTTTGTTGAAGGCCTTTTCAGCATCAATTGAGATAATCATGTGGTTTTTGTTTGCCAGTTTCTTGGTATGTTGGATTACATTAATTGATTCCCATATATTGAAATAGGCTTGCATCTGTGGTATAAATCCCACTTGGTCATGGTGAATAATCTTTTTCATATGCTGTTGGATTCTGTTTGCCAGAATTTTATTAAATATTTTTGCATCTAGATTCATAAGGGAGATGGGTCTATAATTCTTTATCTTAGATGAATCTTTTCCTGGTTTAAGTATCAGGATGATGGTAGTTTCATAAAATGAATTTGGGAGTGTTCCCTTCTTTTCTATTTTTTGGAATAATTTGAGGAAGACAGGTATTATATCTTCTTTAAAAATTTGGTAAAATTCTGCGGTGAATCCATCCTGGACTCTTCTTTGTTGGGAGACTTTTTATTACCTTTTCTATTTCTGTATATGTAATGGCCTTGTTTAGGTCAGTTATGTCTTCTGGAGTTAGCTTTGGTAGGTGATACATGTTAATAAATTTGTCCATTTCTTCTGCATTTTCATATTTTTGAGAATATAATCTCTCATAGTAATCCCTGACGATTTTCTCTATTTCATTGAAGTTGGTGATTATGGACACATTTTCTTTCGTAATCTATACTGTGTTAGTTTTTTCCTTTTTCTTTTTGATGAGGTTGGCCAGAGGAGTGTCTATTTTATTAATCTTTTCAAAGAACCAGCTCTTAGTCTTATTAATTTTTTTGAATTATCTATTTGGATTCTAATTGAGATATTTCTCCCTGTATTTTTGTAATTTCTTTTTGGATGCTCCTTTTAAGATTGATTTGTTGTTGGATTTCTAGTGTCTTAAGATGTGTCATTAGGTCATTTATTTGGCTTTGCTTTATTGATTAAGGCACTTAATGCTATAAAATTCCCTCTTAAAACTGCCTTTGTTGTATCCCGTATGTTTTGGTAGGATGTGTTTTCATCATCCTTTGATTGCAGGAATTTTTTTAATTCCATTTTTATTTCATCAACAATCCATTGGTTGTTCAGCAGTGTATTATTCAGTCTCCATGAGTTGGTAAAGTTTCTGGAATTATTCTTGCTCTTGAGCTCCAATTTTATCCCATTGTGATCTGATAAGGAACTGGGGATAATTTCTATTTTTTTGTATTTGTTGAGGGAGTTCTTATGGACTAGCATATGGTCTAGCTTAGGAAACGTTCCATGTTAAGCTGAGAAGAATGTGTATTCCTCATCGTGTGGATGAAATATTCTGTATATATCTGTGAGATCCAACTGGTTTAGGGTGGAGATTAGATTTGACATGTCTCTGTTGCTTTTTTTTTTTTTTTTTTTTGGTACCGGGGGTTGAACCCAGGACCTCACGCCTACATGCTCTGCAAGTGCTGAACCACTGAGATGCACCCTCAGCCCATTTTTTAACTTTTCTCAGACAGGGTCTCACTACGTTACGCAGACTGCCACTGGTCTCGAACTTGCGATCCTCCTGCCTCCGCCTCCCAAGCCTCTGGGATTACAGGCGTGCACCACCGTGCCCGGCTGATTTTTTGTTTTGATGACCTGTCTCTTGACAAAAGTGGGGTATTGAAGTCTCCCATTATTATTGATTCTGGTCCAATAAAGTTCTTTATATTCCATAAAGTTTGTCTTATAAAGCTAGGTGCCCCATTGTTTGGGGCATAAATATTTAGGAGCGTTATTGGCTCCTGATCGATTGTTCCTTTTATTAAAATGTAGTGTCCTTCTTTGTCTCTTCTAATTAGTTTTGGATTGAAATTTAATCTATCTGAAATTAGAATTGCAACACCTGCTTTTTTCTGTCCCCCCGCCCCCCGCTTGGTATAGTTTTCCAGCCCTTAATTCTCAGTTTATTACAGTCTTTGTGAGTTAGATGAGTTTCTTAAATTCCACATGTTGATGGTTTATGTTTTTTCATCCAATTAGCCAGTCTCTGTCTCTTAATTGGCAAGTTAAGACCATTTACATTAATAGTGATTATTGAATAATATTTATTGTTATAAATCCAATTATTACCTGTTACTGGCTTATGAATCATGTTTGCTTTGGTCCTTTCTTGGGTTGCACTCATTTCAGCTAACCAGTTCTTTGATTTCCTATATAGGGTTGTCTTATCTCTCCTGGATGTGGTAACTGATTTACAATCCTCTGCGGGGCTGGTTTGGTGGTTGCAAATCATTTAAATGCATCAATATCATTAAATATCTTGTACTCCTCTTCTATATTCAGAGATAATTTTGCTGGATATATTAATCTTGGTTGGAGGTTGTTTTTTGTTTTTGTTTTTGTTTTTTTTAGGATGTGAATCACCTGTGACCCTTTCTAGCTTTCAATGTTGATATGGAGAAGTCTGCAAAGGTTTTGCTTTATACAGGTTTTATAAACCTTTTGCTTTATAAAGGTTTTGCTTTATAAGTAAGGGGTTTCTGCCTTGCTGCTTGTAGGATAGCCTCCCTGGTTTCTAATGACAGCATTCTAGTGATGATGTGTCTCGGGGATGACCTATTTTGATCAGCTTTTGATGGTGTCCTAAATGTTTCAGTTGTGTATGTGTCCATATCCTATTTTATCTCTGGGAAGTTTTCCTTGAAGATATCATATACTAGATTTTGAAGGCCTCTGGTGGATCTTTCCTCTCCTTCAGGGACACCCTGAATTCTTAAGTTTTATTTTTTCATTCTATCTGAGTTCTCCTGGAAATCTTTTTTTAATACCTTTACCATTGATTCCATTTCTGACTGTTTGTATTTAAGTTCATTTATGGCATCTTCGGAATCAGAAATCCTCAGCTCAGATTCATCCAGTCTCGATGAAAAGGATTCTTTAGCCGAATTCAATGCATTTATTTTCATTAGCATTTCAATGATCATTGCTTGATTTTTCCTTATCATTTCTAGCTGGAAGGATAGAACGGAGTCCAAGTGAGATACCTTCTTTTCAAGGATTTCAACGGTGCAGGTGGTATTCGTTTTAATTTCTCTTAGCATGTTTGTAACTATAACTCTGAATTCCAATTCAGAGATCTCTAAGAGTTGAGATTCATTGGAGGAATTTGTTGGGGGGCTTTGGTCTGTGGGTCCTTCAGATCCATCGTGCCCTTTTGTGTTTCTTGTAGGTTTGCTTTGTTTGCCCATAATATGGTCTGGGAAATAGAATTCATCTCTCCTGAGTGTGCAGAACTTCTCCCTCTGTTATTCCTTTGAGATTGTGTGGTGCTGATTCTCTGGTGCTTATTTGAGCTTCAAAGCTGTGTAGTTCCTCGGCTGTTTAGTCTGTGGGGCTCTTATTCTAGTTCTCCAACCCTACTCCAAAGGGGCTAGGGGCTAGGGAGGCGATAGATTCTGTTTCTCTTCTGTGGGGTGAGAAAGGGGAGGATCTGGTGACAGAAGAGGGGGAAAGAGGAGGTAGAGGACAGAGACTAATAGAAATTACTGTCAAAATTAAAATTAAGGCTAAAACTTAAGGGTAAAATAATTAACTAAAACAAAAACACATATATAGCATAAGAAAAAGAGAAGGAGAATAGAAAAAGGGAAGAGAATAAAAGAAGAAAGAGAAAGAAGAAGAAAATTAGGAAAAAAAAATGTGCATACATGCTCCCACACACACATAAAAACACTTGTAGCCAGGCAAGGTGGCTCACGCCTGCAATCCCATCGGCTCGGGAGGCAGAGGTGGGAGGTTCGCAAGTTTGAGACCAGAGGCAGTCTGCGTAATTTAGCGAGACTCTGTTGCAAAAGGTAAAAGAATGGGCTGGGGGTGCAGTTCAGTGGTCCAGCACTTACAAAGCCTGCAGGCACAAGACCATGGGTTCAAACCCCAGTACCACACACACACACACACACAAAAAAAAAAAAAAAAAAAAAAACACTTGTATGTTCTCACAAGTGGAATCTGAACTGAACTGTGGACACAGTTCCACAAGATGAAGTGAACACTGCAGGATGAAGTGAACGCTGCATAACACAGAATGGTAGTGTTTTCACACAATCCACTGAAGCAGGCTGTGTTAAGAGACAGGGCTTCTGTGCAGATTCCCTCTATCGAGTGGATATGGCCGGTAGCCCCACAATGTCCCAGGTTTAAGTGGGACACTGAGTGCCCATCGAGTCTGTTCCACAAAATATTCTGTGTCTATTGTATTGTTAGAGAGGCTGTGGAACCTGTGGGGGCCTCCCTGGGGTTCTCCCTGTTCCACATAGTTCAGGTGCCAATTCCCCAAATCGGAGATTTCCGCCCCAATGCCTACAGCATGGAGGGAATATGGCTGCTATCATGGATTTTTATTATAGGGCTTTCCATCCACTTGAGAGGTCCAGATCCCCTTGTGGGCTCATCAGTTCTCCCCCTGCAGTGGGCGAGATGATATCCAACCACCCCAGGGGAAATCTGCAGCAGGTCTGTCCATGCGCGATGATCACGCTCGAAACTGTTCTGGGACTAATTGTGCTGCTAGGCTCTGTATGCCAAAAAGGTGCACTCTCCCCACGTGGGACTCAGTTGCCTCCATAAATCCCAGCCTACTTCATAGTGCAGTGGAATGACTTAGAATCGCCTCTGGTATGTCTGGGATCCAGGTGTATGTGTGCCTGTATGTCTGTGGAAATTGCGTCTGCACAACTGTCCCACCACAACAGGAGGGAGGGAGCCACGCCACAGCTCTGGTCACACACTGCTGGCACCGGTTTCCCAGGTCCCTCTGCAATCACTCCCCTCACCCTCACATATCCACTCTCATGGATCTGATCCCTATTTTCTTGCGTGAGGGTCCTCCATCAGCCCAGTGTCTCTGGCTGTGCAGCGTGCACCACTAGGGATGGCGATTCCATGTGCCACCTCAGACTGACTCACCCAAAACTTGTAGTTTGTGTCCTGTGGGTGGGGTGACAGTGTGATGCCAAGGTTGCACTCCATGTTGGGTCCACCCCCGTGGATGTGTGCACGAAGTCCCCTCCGAGTCTCCGGGATACTATCTGCCCTCTGCGTGATGGCGAAATGGCAAAATGGCGACCCAGCTGTT
Source organism: Pedetes capensis (assembly GCA_007922755.1). NCBI lineage: Eukaryota > Metazoa > Chordata > Mammalia > Rodentia > Pedetidae > Pedetes > Pedetes capensis. The sequence goes on along the minus strand of VMDO01012434.1, from coordinate 21,462 downwards.
GTCCTCTGTGTAGGTCCTCTGGAGCCGGAGCCAGAGCCGCACTTTCAATGGTCGTCCAGCTTCTTCCACTGTCTCCCAATCTAAACTATCACTGTTTCTATCTAGTCAATGTGAGCTTCAAACCCTTAATCAAGGCTTCCCTCTACTCCAAGACAGAAGGTGTGTGCTATCTGTCTGCCATCTTGCTTTGATCTCATATCAGAAGTTGTTAATGAGTCTTCCTCCTATCCTTATACCACATTCTTTTTCATAAAGGCCAGCTTCTCAGATTATTTGCTCAACATAGAGATTGAAGAAGTACAGTGAAAGAATACAGCCCTGACACACACACATTTCCTGACTTTAAACCACGTAGGATTTCCTTGTTCTATTAGAATGACTGTCTCCTGGTCCATGTACAGATTCCTCATGAGTACAGTTAACTACTCTGGTATTCCCATCTTTGTAATGTTATCCATAATTTGTTGTGATCCACACAGTCAAATGCCTTTGCATAGTCAATAAAAAATAGGTAGATACCCTTTTGGTGTTCTCAGCTTTCAGGTAATATCCATCTGACATCAGCAATGATGTTCCTGTTTCCATACCTTCTGAATCCAGTTTGATTTTCTAGCAGTTCACTATCTATATACTGAGGCAGTCAGTTTTGAATGATCTTTAGCAAAATTTTCTTGGCTGTGATTTTTTTTTTTTTTTTTTTTTTTTTTCAGTACTGGGGGTAAACCTAGGGCCTTGCACTTGCATGCTTTGTAAGTGCTGTACCACTGAATGGCACCCCCAGCCCATTCTTTTACCCTTTGCAACACGATCTCACTAAATTACGTAGACTGCCTCTGGTCTTGAACTTGTGATCCTCCTGCCTCTCCCTCCCAAATCGCTAGGATTATAGACATGCACCAACACGCTCAGGCTGGCTGTAATGTTAATATATTGTTCAATAGTTTCCACGTTCAGTTGTATCTCCTCTCTTGGGAATAGTCACAAATATAGATCTCTTCTAGTCAGTTGGTCAGGTAGCTGTTTTCCAAATCTCTTGGCATAGACAAGTGAGCACCTCCAGTGCTGCATCTGTTTATTGAAACATCTTAGTTGGTATTCTGTCAGTTCCTGGAGCCTTGTGTTTCACCAATGCCTTCAAAGCAGCTTCCACTTCATCCTTCAGTACCATTGGTTCCTTATCAAATGCAGCCTCTTGGAATGTTTGATCGTCCACCAATTCTTTGTGGCATAATGACTTCTTGGACAGTTTCCTGTGTTATTTAACATTTTCCCTAAAGAATCATTCACTATTGCCACTCAAGCCTTGAACTTTTTCTTTGATTCTTTAAGCATGAGAAAAGCCACATGTTCTTCACTTTTGGTTATCTATCTCTAGCTCTTTGCATATGTTATCATATTTGATTTGTCTTCTTGAGCTCCCCTTTGGAATCTTGTGTTTAGTTTTTCAAATTTGTCATGTCTTGCTTTTTCTTTATCTGCTTGACATTCAAGGGCAAGTTTCAGAGTCTCTTTTGACATGTCATTTGGCCTTTTTTTAGTAATCTTTTCTTTCCTCATGAATGATGTCTTTGGTGTCATGCCACAATACATCTAGTCTTCAATCATTCGTGTCGATTGCATCAGATCTGTTTTTGAGACGATTCCTGAACTCAGGTGGGATACGCTCAAGGTCGTACCTTGGCTTATGAACACTTGTTCTAATTTTCTTCAGTTTCAGCTTGAACCTGAAAATGAGCAATTGCTGGTCTGTTCCACAATCAACACAATCAGTCTTGTTCTGACTTCTTTTGTTGAGGTTTTCCATCATTTCTTTCCACAAATATAGTCAGTTTGATTCCTGCATGTTCCATCTGGTAAGTTTGGTATGTATAGTCACCATTTATGTTAGTGAAAAAATGTATTTGCATTAAAAAAAAGTTGTTGGTGTGACAAAATCCTATCATGCAATCTCCAGCATATTTCTATCACCAAAGTTATATTTTCCAACTACTGAGCCCTCTTCTTTGTTTCCAACTTTTGCGTTCCAATCACCAGTAATTATCAGTGCATCCTGGTTGCGTGTTCAATCAATTTCAGACTGCAGGAGATGGTAAAAAATATCTTTCAAAAATATCTTCCAAAAATATCTGGCCTTGGTGGTGGGTGCGTAAATTTGAATAATAGTCATATTAAGTGACCTTCCTTGTAGACATATGGATGTTACTCTATTCCTAACAGCATTGTACTTCAGGACAGATTTTGAGATGTCTTTTTTCATGATGAATGCAACTCTATTTCTCTTAAGTTGTCATTCCCAGCATAGTAAACCATGTGATTATCTGATCCAGAATGGCCAATACCAGTCCATTTTAGCTCACTGATGCCTAGGATATCAATGTTTATGTGTTCCATTTCCATTTTGATGATTTCTAATTTTCCTAGATTCATACAACATACATTCCCCATTCCAGTTATTAATGGGAGTTTGTGGTGGTTTCTTCTTATTTTGAGTAGTGCCACATCAGCAAATGGAGATCTCAGAGGCTTTGCTCTATTCCCATCATTAAGGTCAACCCTACTTTGAGTAGGCAGCTCTTCCCCAGTCTTCTTTTGGGTGCCTTCTAACCTGAGGAGTTCATTTTCTGGCACTATATTTGAGAGTGCTTCTGCTATTCATAGGGTTTTCAATAGCTAATTATTTCAGGTGTGGGCTGCTGGGTCCTTCTCCCTGCTCTCTTAGTCTAGAAGCTCAGCTGAAACCTGTCCACCATGGGTGACCCTGCTGGTATCGGAAATACCTGCAGTATAGATTTCAGCGTCACAGCAACACACAAGCCCCCACTATACAGCAAACTGACAAACAAGTGGTATTACATCTAAAAAAGGAAGACTGTGGAAGGAGCAGGTTTGGGGGAATGACCTGGAATGCAGTTTTCATTATGTTAGTTTGTTAAATCCCCAGGAGGATATGTTGAAGACATAATTGGATATTGGTTGGATATACAGTTCTAGAGATTAAGAGGAATGAGCACTCCAGAGATAGGAATTTAGAAATTATCAGCACATGGATAGTGTTTAAAGCCTTGAGTCTAGATGAAATCAGAGAAAAGGTGTAGGTAGAAAAGAGACCACATTCTTCTTAAGCCCTGGGGAGATGGGAGAAATCGCCAAAGAAAATTGGGAAGGAGCAGCCAGAGATAGAAAAAGAAAACCTAGAGCGGCTGGCGAGCAAATAAAGAAAAAATGTTCTCTTTTAAAAATAAAAAGTTGGAAAAAAAAGTGTTTCAAGGAAGAGGAATCCATCATATGTATCAAAAGCTGCTGATAGGGTTGGAGAGAGAGCTCTTGGTTGGCATTTGGGAGGCTCTGGCTGGGTTCAATCCTCAACACAGCAGGGCAGGGGGAAACTGCAGATAAAACAGGTAGAATAAAAGACCAACAATTAACAGTTGGAATTAACAGCTTAGAGGTCCCTGGTGACCTAAGGTACAAATTCAGTGGCATTTGAGTGCAAAAACTAGGCTAGACTCTTATCAAGAGAACATTCCAGGAGAGAAGTTGAACGCAATGATAACTCTATCTGGGAGTTTTTCTGTGGCAGGAAGGAGAGAAGTGAACCAGTCACTGGAGTGGGAGTCTCAGAGGTATCTGTGATGCATAAGAGGCTAGGAGGGTGCTGAAGGGACGTGAGTGGACGTTAACTCAGATTGTATCCCAGACTGTGCCAACCCAGGCTCTAGACTTCTGACTTCCTGTCTTGCCCTGCTCCAGAACAGTCCTCCAGAAGTCTTCATAGAAGGCATTTTCCAGCCAAGCTATGAAAGTGGGAAGCTGCACACTTTGGAAAACTTGCTAGAATCTATTGATTCAACCTTGGAGAGCTGGGGAACATACCTGATTGCTGCCTGCCAACATCTACAGAAAAAAAACTATTACCACATTCTGTATGAGCTGCAGCAGTTTATGAAGGTAATAGCAGCCCCATCCTCCCCTGTACCCCTGTGGCTGACACCCTGCCATGCAGGGGAGGCTGTGCAAGATGAAGGAACACATCTGTCATTTGATCCTTGGCCTCACTATTTGACCCTAGAGCAAATTCATCTTCTCTCTAGCATTGTTAAATAAAATGAGGATTTAGAGGCAAATTTTACTTGTCCATAATGGCATTTTTCAGAATTCAAGGAATGTAAACATTATACACACACACACACACACACACACACACACACACACACACACACAAGGAATGATAGAAAAACAGGTGTCTTTAGAGAAAATGCATGAAGGGAAAAGGAACAGGTTTGTCCTAGTCTATCTAAGGCTTGCCAATACCAAATCACAGAGAAATTAAATTATTCATTGCCACCTTAAGAGTGAAGTCCATTGTGAATGGAGAATCAGAAGTAACCTTTTTTTCAGTCACTTCAGTTGTGGAATAATGTCCAACCCAAGAGCTCAGCCAGTCACTTTACTTTAGTATCTCATGGATCTTGGAGTTACTGACACAAATAGCAGTCCAGCTGGTGATGGACATGGGTACTGATGTTTAGCAAGGAAGATAAGGAGTAGGAGGTAAAGATGGAGACTTCAGCAGGGGCCAGAGCACACAGATCTGCTTTGAAGATGGGGATCAGATCAGAATGCACATCATCCCACCCTCCAACATCCATATGATCTCTCCATATGAACATTCTCTATATGAACATTCATTTTTCTCTTCTAGGACCAGGTCCGGGCTGCCATGACCTGTATTCGGTTCTTCAGTCACAAAGCAAAGTCATATACAGAGCTGGGAGAGAAGCTGTCATGGCTGCTTAAGGCCAAGGACCACCTAAAGATCTACCTCCAAGAAACATCCCGCGGCTCTGGAAGGAAGAAAACCACCTTCTTCCGAAAGAAGATGACTGCAGCTGATGTGTCCAGGTAGCTCGAGGCTGGGGGATAATTAGTGCAGGACAGGGAAGCTGGGACCGGCACTCAGCCCCAGTGCCGGTGGTAATGAAGCTGCTCTGGCCCATTCCCCAAGCCCTTAAAAAATATATATCTAAAAGACATTGTCCTTGGGTGACAGTGTCTAGCACAACCCTGGAAAGCTGGAGGAGCTTCTAGGGCAAAAAAGATCCTATGTGATCTGGCCCCTGCTGATGTCTCTGCTCCTCTCTTCTTTCTTGCTAAGTATCAGTTACTGGCCTCCAGAGTTCCTGAACATACCAAGTCCTTTCTTTCTCTTGGCTTTTATGTTTTGCTTAGGCCTAATCACTAAATGCTTTATATACTTGGTTACCATTCATCTCTCCTAGCTTATGAACTCTGTGAGTCCAGGGCCCCTGCCTCCTTTACCTCTGTTGTTGTCCCTGGCATATTTATTTACCATCCACTGACTGCACTTTGTCCAGGTCTATGGTGCACCTTAACTATAGTGTATCTTTGTGGGCCTCCAGGCCACTCTTTGATGTTATTATTGTTGTTGGTTTTGGTTTTTTGAGACATAGTCTTGGTGTATTCCCAGGCTGGCCTGGAACTTGCTATGTAGCCCAGGCTGACTTTAAATTCTTGATCCCCTGTCTCAGTCTCCCAAAGTCTAGGATTACAAGTGTGCACCACCACACCTGACTTCCACTCATTTTTGTCTTGTCATGTAACTACTCAGAGGATATTTTATGTCTCTTTTCCCTTCATATCGTTTCTTTTGCTTCTTCCATCACTGTCTTCTTATAGCTTCTCAGTCACCCAGCCCCAGGCACCTCACCCCTAAAGCCTCACATGAGGCTGGACCATGTATGTCCTGTCCCCATAGGCACATCAATACACTTCAGCTGCAGATGGAAGTGACTAGGTTCTTACATCGGTGTGAAAGTGCTGGAACCTCTCAAATCACCACTTTGCCTCTACCTACACTGTTTGGAAATAACCACATGAAAATGGAGGTTGCCTGCAAGGTACGTGCAATGTTTTACCTCCAACAGACCCTTGCATCTTTCAGAATACTTGCCACAGTTGTAGTTGTCTGGTTATTGTTTCAGTTGTTTGATAGCTTCCTCCTCCTTGGAATATAAGCCACAGAAAGCCGGGGATCAGGTCCATTTTGATCAGTCTTGTATTCCTTGTGCCTGGCATTTAGTAAATTTTCAACAGATATTTGTTCAATAATTGAGTAAATGGGAGTCCATCATTCTTGACTGAGGAGCTATTCTACTAATTGTTAATTCTTTAAGCATGTTTCCCTCTCCTTTTCAGGTCATGTTGGGAGGGAAAAACGTGGAAGATGGATTTGGAATTGCATTCCGTGTTCTGCAAGTATGACTTAGATCACTCATTCAGCACCTGACTACATTTCCATGAGATTATTCTTTTTATTTATTTATTTACTTACGTATTTATTTATTTTGCAGTATTAAGGGCTAAACCTAGGACCTCATGCATACTTTGCAAGTACTCTATCACTGAGCTGCACCTGCAGCCCTTTTTTTTATTTTTTATCTTGAGACAGTGTCTCAGTAAGTTATGCAGGCTGCCTCTGGCCTTACAATCCTCCTGCCTCTGCCTCCTCAATTCCTGGGATTACAGATTTGCACCACCATGCCTGGCCCCATGAGATTATTCTTTAGAAAATTTTTAAACCAAGATATGTAGGTTTATGTGTACATTAGGAACAGAATCAGGGAGGTGGCTGTTATAGAACTGAGTCAAATGCAAGACTCTAGGCCGTTTGCCCAAAGCCACATAACCAATCAAAAGCTATCAAGTAAGTACTTGGAACTAGGTCTAGAACAGGTCCCCACAGCTGGTTCCCTGCAGAACCACCACTCATCATCACAGGAGTGCTTGACTACAAGGGGTAACCAGGAGCAGCTCCCCCTAGACCCCATGGAGTAAAGGTAAACTAGACTAATAGGATTAAAGTATTTATTTGGCAGTTTCCAGAAAGTGAGTTTTTAGCAAATTGGTTTGTTTCTGAACAATAAAACAGCTCTTACCAGAGTACCAAGTGAATTGGTTTGGGGAATCAGAGCATTTTCAGAAAGTGCCATGGAAACAAGTGAGTCCCATGTCAGATATGAAGGTTACGGTTTTTATGGATGCTTTCAAAAAGTCTGCCTAACCTCAAAGAGGAACTTTCTGCTTGTTTTTGGCTTGTTTGTTATGTTTACATTTCCTATTGTGACTATTGCAACAATGAGCTCAAACAAAGTTTATGCACATGGCACAGTGTTTGCAGAGTGTTTCATTCTGCTGTACATATAGTCATCATGAGTCAGATCTGACTTGACAGCATCTAATAACATTGTGATAACATAGCTTATTTATAGCAAGTATAGTGGGTGCTCTTTTTTTGGTTGTTGTTGTTGTTAGGTGCTGTTGAGTCGGTATCTGACTCATAGTGACCCTCATAGGGTTTTCAATGGCTGACTGTTTCGGGATTGCCTTAGGAGTGGATTGCCAGGCCCTTCTCCCATTTTTGCAGTGCTGGGAATTGAACTCGGGTCCTCAGAGACTGCAGCGCAGTGCTCTACCAACTGAGCTAAATCCCAGCCCCTTTTTTTGGTTGTTGTTGTTGTTAGGTGCCTTCCAGTCGGTATCCAACTCATAGCGACCCTCATAGGGTTTTCAATGGCTGACTGTTTTGGGATTGCCTTGGGAGTGGATTGCCAGGTCCTTCTCCCATTTTTGCGGTGCTGGGAATTGAACTCGGGACCTCAGAGACTGCAGCGCAGTGCTCTACCAACTGAGCTAGATCCCAGCCTTCCTTTTTTTGGTAGTAAATGTTATTTATTTGTATTATATTTGCAGCATATAAAATAACAAGGAGTAGTTAATATGAGGAATATAGAGTGAACTCCTACACAGCAACAAGAATGGAAACTCCAGAAAAAGATGGACAAAGTACTTTATAACTATTACCTAGAGTCCTTCCATAGATGGCAGGGTCATACATAGTTACCCCTTGGATTAATCAGAAATTTTTTACCTATAGTATACAGCAAGAAGTAAGGAGACACATTAGAAAAACCAACATTATTCCCCTAAGCAGAGACAAGTATAAACTTTTGTATCTCAAAATTAGAGAGAACATTTAAGTGCTGTTACCAACAATGAAGAGTCAGATTTAGAAGAAACAAAAGCTAACTACTTCTCTTTATGCCTCTTTCTTTGGTATCCATAGAACCACAGTAATAAATGAATAAAATATTAAATAAGATTAAATAAGATCACCTTTCTGTACTAATCAATGGGACATGACCAGTTGATTAATTTTCATTGCCAATTTTTTCCACTTTTTTAAAAAAATTGATTTTCTTTATTAGTAAATATATATACTTTTTTTTGTGTGTGTGTGCGGTACTGCGGGTTGAACCCAGGGCCTCGTGCTTGTATGCTTTGCAAGTGCTGTACCACTGAGCTGTACCCCCAACCCATTTTTTCACTTTTTGAGACAAGAGTCTCACTAAATTATGCAGACTGCCTCTTGTCTTGGACTTGAGATCCTCCTGCCTCTGCCTCCCAAGTCTCTGGGATTACAGGTGTGCACCACCAGGCCCAGCTTTATTAGTAAATTTTTTGAGTTAGCATACAACTTAATGAATTTCATTATGGCACGTTCATCCATGCATATCATTGCACATTGCTCATGTCCACCTTGCCCACTACCCTGTCATGACCCCCCACCCCTGCGGATCCCCTTCCTCCTCACCAGTGGTCCACCTTCTGCTTGCCTGTCGTGTGTGTGTGTGTGTGTGTGTGTGTCCAGATTCTGCCTTTGAGTAGTGGGTGCTTCTTAAATTTTGCTTCCCTTCCCACTGTTGATGTCCTCCACTTTTGTACCCTGCAATCCTAAGCCCATCATCCTATGTTCTGTTCCAGGACTTCCAGCTGGATGCTGCTGCAACCTATTGCAGAGCTGCCCGGCAGCTAGTGGAGAAAGAGAAATACAGTGAGATCCGACAGCTGCTCAAATGTGTCAGTGAGTCGGGCATGGCAGCCAAAAGTGACGGCGACACCATACTCCTCAACTGTCTGGAAGCCTTCAAAAGAATCCCCCCGCAGGTGCACTCACTCCCATACCTCTGGGGTCCTCCATCTTTTTCAATGTCTTCTCATCCCTCTCTTTATTTCTCCACAATGTGCCCGAAACTCTGCAAGATCCCTTTATCTTCCTGACCCCTGCACAACAGTGGCCTCACTCCAGTCAATCGTTTCCCTTTGAGGAAAATTCATGGTGATAACTTTTATACCCCAAAGGTGTCCCTCAGTATCTCCTTGTCTAATGTTGTATACGCCTGGAAATGTCTTTGCACTGACAGAGTTGAGCTGCTCCCTCCCATTCTAGAGATCAAGGTGAGCCATCAGATGGCTTCTGAAGCATGTTGCCTATAAAATTGTCCCCCTGTGGCTCCTTTGTGGAGTGAACAGAGCCACATCCATTTGTGAAAGCCAAGGACAGGCACCTTAGGAGATGTTCCTACCTCCTAAATTCTCAAGTTTATTATTATCGTTAGCTTTCCTTGGTTGCTTTCATAGCAGGAGTTGAGTTTTTAAATAAGAATCAGGCAAGCACTCCTGTGCTCCCCCCTTGCCCCCAGAGTCACAATGGCTAGGCTGAGGTTGGACTAGGCCCTGACTCCCAGCTGGGGTGCTCATCTCCCCCCTCATAACTGCTGTGTCTCTGTTCTGCACAGGAGCTGGAGGGCCTGATCCAGGCAATACACAATGATGACAACAAGGTGAGTGGAACTGTCTCCCAGCCCTAGAGACGCTAATGAACAGCACCTAGGGCTTGCCTGCAGCTGTAGCCCTGTGGCATCCGATCCCATCAGATCTCGGAAGCTAAGCAGGGTCGGGCCTGGTTAGTACCTGGATGGGAGACCGCCTGGGAACACCAGAAGCTATAGGCTTGGGAGAATGACCTGGCAACCCCCTCCCAAAAATCAATCTGCCATTGAAAAACCCTATGAACGGCAGAGAAGCACTGACAATAGTGTTTCCCCTATTGTACAGAGGGTCGCTATGAGTCGGATACCGACTCGACAGCACCTAACAACAACAACAAGGGCTTGCCTCTCCCGCTTTGCCCCTTAGTCCCCACAACAATTCCTGGCAGTGCTGTATCTCAGCTTGTTAGCCACAGGTGGAACTGGGACTTAGATAGGGGTTTGGAATAAAGGAGAAAAATAGAGATCACTGTACCTTTGCCTTCCCAGTTTTTTGTCCCCAAGACTGCTCTTGAATTGCCATGTTATACCAAGGTCTTCCCTCCGAGAGCCCTAGAAATCTCTCCTTCCATCTTTCGGTTGAGTTACTGAATGAAGTTCCCAGCATGGACAAGTATTTCTTTATTCTTGAGAGAAAAGGGAACAGTAACTGTGTGCTACAGACCTGGGCCAAGGAGGGAAGATTCCCTTGCCTCCACCAAGCTAGGGATTCATAAGACAGAGAGCATGGGAGATGCATACCCCCCAAATGAGCTGCCTCAGACCCAGACAAGTAATCATGCGAGGTCTAACTGGGGTCCAACTTTAATTAGACCTCCTCTAATTGTATGTATCCATTTTCATCCCCAAATTTCCTGTTAAGAGATTTTAAGTTCAGCAGGTTGAAAACAGAAAAATAGAGAGGGGAATCTAAGAGTCCTTAGTAGGGGGAAGGTATGGTGATTTATTCACTCATTCATTCATTTATTTATGAATTCGTACTGATTACATGCTAGACACCAGGAATACAAGGGCAGACAAATCAGGCACCCTTCCTGCCCTCGTGGACCTTATATGTCAAGGAGACAAACATGAATCACCAAATAACTATGAAATCACAACCCATGGGCACTGACAAGGTGGGCTCTGATGCTGGAGAGCCTTGGATATATAAACAGAGGCCAGACTCTGCCTGCCTGCCTTCGTTTTTTTATTATTATCATTAGCTTATCTGTAACAACTTACCTGTGTGTGTGTGTGTGTGTGTGTGTGTGTGTGTGTGTGTGTGTGTGTGTGTGTGTTTCCTTGGTTTTTTGAAACAGAGTCTTATGTAGCTCAGGCTAGCCTGGAATGGTGTAGCCCAGATTCCCTCCAACTCAGTATCCTCCTGCCTCAGCCTCCCATGTGCTAAAGATTACAACTGTGCATACCCATCCCTGGCTTTTGTCTGTCATAACTTTTTACACTATAAAATAACACCACCGAGTAGCTTAAGGTCCAAAATATTTAAAGAGTTGCTATACTACAATAAAAGGCAAGAACCTACCTATCAGTTTGATGGCTGAGAAACCCTGTCTGCCTGGGCCTACTGATGCATATTTGTGAGCGATCCACCACTGATAGTTTGATTTCCACTGTCTCTTATATCCAATTGCCAGGTTCAAGCCTACCTGACATGTTGCAAACTGCGTTCTGCCTACCTGATTGCTGTGAAGCAAGAACATTCACGGGCTACCACCCTGGTCCAGCAGGTGCAGCAGGCTGCCAGGAGCAGTGGGGATGCTGTAGTGCAAGACATCTGTGCCCAGTGGCTTCTGACAAGCCACCCCCGTGGTGCCCATGGCTCAGGCTCCAGGAAGTGACCCTGGGCTTCGGGACCAGGAAAACATAGCCTGAGAACTGTGGCAACACAAGCAACACCCCCCACCTCTTTCCTCCTGTGGAAAGGGACTTCTCTGGCTCCACCCCAGGTCAGAAGGAGCTAGATTGGACCCTCCTTGCCTGCTTGGGCAAGAACAGGACCTTTCACACAAGTGCCATGTTTCTGTAAACTTGTGGAATCTGTGTGTTTGTCTGAAGATGGCCAATTCTTTCTACCTCAGAATGAGTGAGTGTGTGTGTGCACACTCCTGTGCACTCATGTTAATGCTCGAGCATTTTCCGAACAAATGAGACTCTCCTCCATTGAAAAGTGGCACTTTATTTTCAATGTCTGCCAGTCTGAAAACCTTCCCTGCGTTTTGGTTCTTAACCCGGGTCATCCTGTTTGTACACAGTCTGGTCCCTGTGATGACTCTTCAGTGGCTCCTCTGGAGTTTAACAGAGAATTACAGAGCAAGTCCCAAAGGGTTGCTTGTTTTTCCATCTCAAAATTCAGAGATGGCTTTGGGGCAAGTGCTACCTGTGAAATAAAATGGCTTTCAAGCATGAGGAAATGACATAAGCTTTTGGAAGGTAATCTGAGTGCAAGACTTTTCAGGTGCCAGCATCTGGAAGCTTTGCCTACAGTACAAGTGATCAGGTCTGGGAGGAGAGGCCCCATCACATTCATGCAGAGAAAAGGAAAGGTGGACCTCTCCAAACAGGCTTGCAGGCTCACAAGTACAGAGCTGGCTCTTGTGGATATCCCTGCTGCAAAGTTGTGTGAGGAAATGAGGCTCCCTGTTTGAAAGTCCGGAGACAGAAATGTTAACTGGGATTCTAGGACTGAATGGCTAGACTTTTCTATCTGAGTTGCAATCCTCTTTGTACTTCTTGAATTGGTTAGGAAACCACTTCCCCTGCCCCTGCTACTCTTTCAGTCTCTGCAAGATCACAGGGATAGGTATGCAAACACCTGGGTCATTGAGACACCAGTGCATTTCTTTTCTGTCTTAACAGAGGGAATTGGGGTTTACTTTGGAACTGAGCCTGTAGACAAGAGTCAAAGGGGAGAATACATAGGTCACATCTAGGCGGTGGAAAACTATGGGAAACACTTCTTTAATGGGCACCAGCTGTCTTCCCATCTGAGATGTGGCAGTGTTTGAAAAAGGATCTGTCATACTCAGTGACTTGATTTGCAAATGAGAGGCCTAAGAAAAACTCAGCAGCCCTGAGTCCCCCCATCAGCCAGAGCTGAGCCTGTTGATCTCATCTTTGATGCTGAGACAAATAGGAAATGGGAGCTAAAGTCAGTATCTCTGGTGCTTAAAAACCATAGGGATTTCCCTCTGAACCAAGTTTCTCAATAGTAAAGTAAACAGCTATTATGGACATCTGTCAGATTGAAAGTTTGGGGCCTGGTAGAGAGGAAAAGGGCTGTAAGGAGTATACTAGATCCTGATGAGTGACTTTTCCTTCTTTGAGTGCTAGAGTGCATCTGACTCTCAGGAAATGTCATTGCCTGGTATCTGCTTGCCCCTCTGTGCTGCCCTTTTTGCACTGAACGTAAGCACTTTACACAAATGGGTCCCAAATCTTGTAGTGTGGAAAGTTAACACCAATTTTCCTGACTTTTTCCTCTAACTAGTTGAACTATAAAAAAGGCAACCATTGACCAGGAGTGACATCAGATGGGGCTAAAAGCCTTTGCATATCACACAGTGGTCTCTAGCAAAGCAGCAGTAACACCAAAACAATTTTTTTTTTGTTTTGTTTTGTTGCGGTACTTAGTGATGGCATCCAACGCCTCACACGTGGTAGGCAAGTGCTCTACCACTGAGCTACACCCCAGGCCACTTACATTTATTTTGAGATGGGGTCTTGCTAAGTTATGCAGACTGCCTCTGGCCTCAAACTCACCATCCTTCTGCCTCAGCCTCTCAAGTCACTATGACTTCAGGAGTGCATCATGGCACCCAGCTACACCAAAACAGTTGTGTTGAGGGGTTGAATGTTCTACTACAGGCAAGTCACAATAAAGTATCTATCTGACTAGTTCCTTGGCTTCTTGACTATGCTGTCTTGATCTTATCCTTCCTTTTTTGCTTGTGTTCTCTGTAGAAAGAAAAGGTGGGAAAGTTCAGGTGGGCTTCAACGTCAACTTTCTCTAAACAATTCCTGTGATGACTGATGTCCCTTTGGTTAGAATTTATCTAAAGTTTCCCATATGTTAAGAACAATTAGTATGCCCTCTGCCACCAGAAAACTTATTTTGTTTGGTTTTGGTTTTTGTCTTTGCTTCAGTGAGGATGCTGGTAGAGATAGGTAATACATTCCTAAATATAAAAGGTAAGTGAAAAGTTCCGCCCACCCATGTCCCCCAGCCCAGTCCCCTCCCAGAGGCCACCAATGTTACCAGTGTCTAGTGTATAATTCCAGGGCTACTTTATTTGTAAATAGTGTTAATGAACAAAATGTTCTACAGTGAAGATAATGCCATAGTTATTTAACCTGTCTCTGTTGATGAACATTTTAGATTGTTACTTTCCTTTGCCATAATAAATTACGCTACAGTAAATTATCCAGAATTGCAAGGTCACAAGATATGTGCATTTGGTAAATAACCCCAGTCACCTTCCAAAGAAGTCACAGTAATTGACTATCCCATAAGCAATGTAGAATGTACCATCTTCTTCACACCCTTGACCCAATAGTAAGCAAATTTTATAGATCTTTGCCAGTCTGATGGGAGGAAGATCCTACTCTGAAACTTTTTAAAAAGCTATTTGTTATTTTTTAAATTCTGTACATGATACTGCATCTACAGCTATACCACTCAGGCATCTGAATTTGTCAGATCTCAGAAGCTAAGCAAGGTTGGGCCTGGTTAATACTTGGATGGGAGACTACCTGGGAACACCAGGTGCTGTAGGCTTGGGAAAAGGACCCAGCAGCCCACTCCCAAAAAACAATCAGCCATTGAAAACCCTATGAATAGCAGAGAAGCACTGACAGTAGTTCTGGGCATGGGACAGTGTCAGGTAGTTTTTCATTCTGTTGTACATAGGGTCGCTATGAGTTGAACCCAACTCGACAGCACCTAATAACTATAACAACATGTGAGACTGCAAAAAAAAAAAAAATCACCAAACTCCATATGTATTTTTAATATCAACCAAATTGTGAATTCTTTAAACCAGCTGTCAGGTATTTGGGGAAAGCAGAACTCAGGCTTAAAACCATTTGCTTGCCATCCTCTCAGGGGCTATGTTTCCAGGATGATACTTGAGCCATAGGGATTAGTGTCACTGCCATTATCTCCTTTCCCCAGAAGTGTGATCCCATCTAGTTTCTCATTAAAAAAAAAAAAAAAAAAAAAATAGACCTTGGTGTGGTAGGGACATGCCTATAACCTCAGCCACTCAGGAGACAGAGGCAGGAGGATAGCAAGTTCAAGGCCAGCTGCAGCCTGCATAACTTAGTGAGACCCTGTCTCAATTTAAAAACTGTTTAATAAGGGGCCAAGGGTGCAGCTCAGTGGTAGAGCACTTGCAAAAGTATGTACAAGGCCCTAGGTTCAATCATGTTTCAAAAAATAAACAACTTTAGAAACTTAACTACAGGAAACAATAATGATGAAAGTAGACCTGAAACTCATCTGGTGTGGACATAACACAAAGTTATGCCACAACAGGGAAAACTGGAACACTGGATCTAAAGGTAGGACAGATGAGCACTATGTTTAGAAACCTTAGACGCACTAAAATTACCAGATGCCTCTGGCTGGAGCTTAAGCAAAGTAGATCAAAGGCTATTAGACTCTTAATGCCCAGCCAACCAAATGTCAATAGTCACAGTAACCAAATACCAGTAGTCTTCATCCCATCTTCCACTATGATAATGTTCACTGGCCCATCAGTGAAACTACTAATTCTATAAGTTCATTCAACATGTAGTTACTGAATGGTTTCTTTGGTGAAGTGCTTTCCTGTTCTTTCTTTCTTCATGTTGGTGTTTCTCCTTAGAACCCATCACTACCCCACCCTCCAACACACCTTTATCAAAATTCTTCCTTCAAGCCCACATTGAGTGCATTCCCACATTGAGGAGTCCCATATCTCCCCTGCAAATTGTTTACTTCTCTGGCTATATTCCTTCATTCTTCCTCAAGATTCTAGCCATCCCCCTGGACACTCTAATATTCTCCAATCTCATCACTTCTGCAAGTTGCACTGGCTGAATTCTAAACCAAGTATATCTCCATGAACTCTTTCCTACATCACATCTGCCTGGTAGAACTTGCCCACATGGATGACCTGCACCTGAAAATGTTAGCACATCCAAAATGGAATGCATCCTATTTCACCCTCAACCCTGATCCTCCTTCAGTGAGATTAGTATTAATACTATTATTATAGTGCATGCTGCCCCAGTTAGAAATATCTGTGCTGTTTCTTCTCTTGTCTTCAACAAACTTTCAAGCATATGTTCAGTGGAAAGCCAAATTCTATCACCCTGCCTCCCCAGTCAGAAGAAACCCTTCTGCTTCGTTGCCTTAGTTCAGGCTGTGGTCATCTCCTCTTTTACCTTAAACATTCATCCTAGACTTGCATTTCTTATAAACTCTATATTAACAATAATTGTAGAATAAAAGGATTTCTCCAAATTTGGAAGTATGGGAAAATCTCACCTTTTGTTTTTGTTTTTTGTTTTTGTTTGAAGTTCTAAGGAGTTGAACCTAGGGCCTTGAACATACTAAGCAAGTGCTCTACCACTGAGTTGCACCCCAATTCCCCTTTTTAAATTTTTTTATTTCAAAAGCAGAGTCTTGCTAAGTTGTGCAGGTTGCTTCTGGGATAGAACTTGCAATCTTCCTGCCTCTTGTCTCCCAAATGGCTGGGATAATAGGCATGCACCACAGGGCCTGGCTAAAAAAATCTTTCTTAAGTAGATCCAAAGCCCAGAATCTTTGAAAGACTTCATTTTAGATTGTGTTAATATACATCTAACATACAATTTACCATTTTAACCATGTATAATGATTGCATAAGTGTGTTTAAAGTAGAAGGAGTATTTTGAGTAATGGCAATATGTCTTAACTTCTTTAAAATTTAAGCATTCACTGTATCTTTTGATCATAGCTCATAAATAGGCTATTCAGCTCACTTTTTGAGTCATCAGGGAGATACCTTCCTGGGCTACTCCCTGCTGTTGCAAGATTGTTGTCAGCTGCCATGAAGCCCAATCCTACTCATGACAACCCTGTGTGCAACAGAACAAAACACTACCCCACACTGCCATGCACATGATCTTTTTATGTTTGAGTCATTGTTGTAGCCACTATGTTTCTTCTCATTTTGAGTTGTGCCACATCAGCAAAAGGAGTTCTCAGGTGCTTTACTCCATTCCCATCATCATTTTGAGGAGGCAACTCTTCCCTAGTGGTTTCTTGAATGCCTCCTAGCCTGGGGCACTCATTTTCTGCCATTATGTTTGACAGTGTTTCTCTGGTATTCATAGTGTTTTCAATTGCTAAGTCTTTCGGGAGTGGGCTGCAGAGTCCTTCTCCTTAGTCTGTCTTAGTCTGGAAACTCAGTTGAAACCTGTCCACCATGGGTGGCCCTGCTGGTATCTGAAATACTGGTGGCATAGTTTTCAGCATCAAAGCAACACACAAGCCCCCACAGCATAACAAGCTGACAGTGTTGTTATTATTGTTGTTAGGTGCTGTCAACAACATTAGGCCCATTAAAAGGCTTCTTTCGAGCAATTTGCCATGATGCCTGCCTATAATACCAGTAGCTGGGAAGGCTGAGGCAAGTGGATCACCAGCTTAAGGCCAGAGGCAGGCTATGCAAATCAGCGAGACCCTATCTCAAAAATAAAAAATAAAATAGAGACTGAAGGGGCAACTCAAGGTTAAGCACTTGCTTAGCATGTGTGAAGCCCTGAGTTCAACCTCCTAGCACTGAAAAAAAAAAAAGAGAAAAAAATCTCTCCAGTAGTCTTTTCTTGCCTACATTTGTCTTTTCAATTTTTTGCTTTGTTTCAGCAGGGGGTGGGGAGTGTTTGTTTGGTTTGGTTTGGTTTTTGCAGTACCCAGGTCCTAGTAGTTAAAGCTTAGGCTGGCCTCAAACTTGTCTTTCTGCCTCAGCCTCAGGAGTACTGGGATTATAAGAATGTGTCACCCCCAACCTCTAGAGTGCTGGAAATACAGGTGTGTGCTACCACACTCCACTTCTTGGTCTTCTTACATGATTCTCAACTTCCTCATCTTCTAAGTGAAATTTTGACAAGTGTTTCATTACATTAATTTTCCAAGTACTTCTGGGTAGGTGAGGGAGCCTGATGCTGGTGTCCTCCCCAGAGGGAGCCACCCCAAGGCCTTGTACAGAATTGCTTCTTGCCCCAGGAGGGGTCTGCAGGGACAGGCACGGCAGGCTTCAGGGATGCAGCGTCATGAAACCTGGGCTTCCCAGCTTTCTTCCCTGGCCTCCTTGGCCTTCCCCTGCAGGCGTGCACATGGTGCCATAAAAGATAGATAGAAACTTCTACAAACTCTGATACGTCCTTCAGGCTGCATGCCTACCCCTGTCGCTCCCGCTAGATTAGAAGATACCAAAGATAATCCCCTAAGTAAAAACTGTTCTAATTCCTAACAGGTAAGCAATGACCTGCCCCTCCTACGTAGGAAAAGACCTTGGCCAGAGAGTAGTGTGCAGGGACTCCAGTCTGCTGCACCTGCCCCCATACAGCCCATCAGGGGTAGGACCAACCCATGGTTAAATAAAAAAAAAAGAAAGAAAAGAAAAGAAAAAAGAAGAAAGAAGAAAGAAAAAAGAAGAAATAGAATTACAAGGTAGAACTGGTTTTATCATTTCTTCCATTTATACTGTAACAGAATACAGTGGGTTCATATCTTAGTGAGTGAAAAGCCAGAACGAGCATGGCCAAGCCATAAGAGAGTGGAGAAAGATTTATTACCTGCCACAGGTAAGGACAGCACAGAAGTTATTTCCAAACCAATGCTCTCCTGGAACAAAGGAAGCATGGAGATTTTTATTTGGGGAGGCAATACATATATGTATAGAAAAGCAGTTTAGGTATGGACCTGTTTCTGAGCATGCTCAGTTAAGGAGTACATTCCTGATCATGTTCAGTTTAAGGTCATAATTTAAGAAGGAAGGATAGTAGAACCAATTTTAGGCTTTCTCAGCTCAAGTTCAGGCTGGTATTTAGCTCAGTTGGTAGAGTGCTGCTCTGCAGTCTCTGAGGTCCCGAGTTCAATTCCCAGCACTGCAAAAATGGGAGAAGGACCTGGCAACCCACTCCCAAGGCAATCCCGAAACAGTCAGCCATTAAAACCCTATGAGAGTTGCTATGAGTCGGATACAGACAGCACTAACAACAACAACAACAACAAGCTCAAGGTCAGAAAGCACATGTTTAAAAGGTTAAAATGGTAGACAGGAATGCTCAACTTGTGTCATAAAGTTTTAGCTAAAAATAAAGGAAAGAACATTTTGAAGGTATATTAATATAGGAGTTTGCCCCTAAAAGTTCCTGCCTTGCTGACAATACCAGGAATGTATAAAAAATATCTATTTTTATAAATCTTTGCCAACATACGGCAAGCTTTCCTGGTTTAGCAATCTGATGGTTTCAAGTTGCATCTTATTTTAGTTTGCAGTTACCTAACACTAGTGAGCCTGCAGCTATAGTACTGTGGTGTCCAATCCCATCAGATCTCAGAAGCTAAGCAGGGTCAGGCCTGGTAAGTATTTGGATGAGAGACCACCTGAGAACACCAGATATTGTAGGCTTGGGAGAAGGACCTGGCAACCCACTCCCCAAAAAATCAATCCATCATTGAAAATCTTATGAATAGCAGGGAAGCACTGACAGTACTGTTTTGCCTTTTGTACATAGAGTCACGATGAGTTGGACACCGACTGATAGCACCTAACAACAACACTAGTGAGGTTGTTGTAGGTAGATCTTTAAGTAAGTATAAATGTATTTGCATTTCTTTTGCAAGTTTCCTGTCTATACATTTTGCAAAGTTCTTGAATTTTATGTCTTCTTACTAAGAAGTAGAAGTTCTTAGGTAACATATATACTACTCCTTACTCTGATATCTATCTACATGTATCTGTGTATCTAACCTGCAGCTGATGCTATGGTGCACCACTCTGATTCCCCTCTTCAGAAACAAACCGTTCATTCCCCCATATGCTAGGAGTTCTCATATAAGTCTTTCTCTAGAACTTGCCCTCACCCAAAAAGAACTATTTCAACCAGGTCATGCTGCTTCTCCTAGAAGCTGCCCACATCCAGTGACAAGTCACTGTGGAAATATAAAGGCCAAACTCCTTTCTTCGCTTAAGGACAATTCAGCTCCAGGGCTCCTGTAGGACAGGATCATCTAAACCTTTATTGTAACTGCATTACAGTTCAATTGCACCTTCTTCCCAGTCCTATATCCTCCATTCCCTCATAGGTATTGATCCAAAAAGTGATCCCAATGAACTTTCTGTGTGCACATATCCATCCCAACATCTGTTTTCCAGGATACTTTACCTGACATCATTACAAATATGCTTATCAATATCACTTGATCTTTAACTTTGGTGTTAAATTTTTGGTGTTCTTTTAGATGTATTCCTCTCTCCCACATGCTTTTTATGGCTTAAGAAAGCAGTTCTTCAAAGGGCTTAAAGATACTCTTCTATATTTTCTCCTTTTATTTCTTTCTTAATGAAAATTTTATGTCCCAAGACCATGGATTGAATAATCCATGCTTTCCTCACTGATTTGAAATGCCACCTCTACACTGCTCATATTCTTACATGATGCTTCCCCCTTTATTGTTATCAGGGCGATATGGGGGGTGCAGGTAGGTGAGTCTGGCGCACCAGTCCAGAAATCTGGCAGAAAAACTTCAGTCTCTGTATTCAGCATAAAAAAAGGATTTATACCTGATACAGAAGTTATAGTAGAGAGTACAGAAGAGGCTTATTACAGATAGTACACTTTTAAGGAATAACCACAAGAAAAACTGAGGCACCTGGAGACGCTTTGGTCAATCTGCAAAGGAACTTGAAAAAACCTGTGTTCCCTGGGTGACTTGGCATAGGATGTTTCCGTTCCCCAAAGGAAGGCAAATAAGCCACAGAACAGGAGAGTTAAGCAGGCTTTTAGAAGGAAAAGTGCCTTGGATAGACAGAGAAGACAATGGGCCCAAGAGAAGAGAGAGGAATGCATATGATGTCTGGAGAGAGAAGAGCTGGGACTGGAGAGGAAGAGAAAGGAAGAGGGAGGAGTGAAGAAGAGAGACTGGGTGCATGTTCCCTCCAGTTTTATTCAAATGAGGGTCCACCCAGTGTGACTGTCAACCCTGGGTACCCAGCTCTGGATGCCTAGTGTGACATGGGCCTAGGGTCTTTGTTTTGTAAATAGTTCAATGGCTTGCATTAGGGTGTGGGACCTATTAGAAAGTGTCCTTCCAATGTCCTCGGAGACACATGTGGCTTCATTCATCATGGTCAATTAGCAGGAGATATTTTCAATCCCCTTTTTCTCCATATTGCCTGGTAATTACTGAACTAGCCACCGAACATTACCATAGCTAAATCTTCACAGTAAGCATCTAATCCAAGCCAAACTTTTTTTTTTATTATTTTAAAAACAAGAAATAGCTGCAGTGCCTCTTCAATGACAGAAACCAGGAGAGTGGATCTTGAGAGTTGTTAACAGTCAGTTTTTTGCCACTTATTCTTTTTTTTTTATTAGAAATTTTTAATGTACATCATAATGTGATTCATTTTGACATGTTTTTCATTGTGACAATTTTCATATATGCAATTTGATAAGCATTATACATATAGGTTACCCCTTACCCTCCTCTATGTTTCCCCCCTCCCCCCTTCCT
>VMDO01012433.1:0-62226 GCA_007922755.1 Pedetes capensis | reverse complement strand
TTTTTTTTTTTTTACTTTTTGAGACAAGGTCTTGCTAAGTTACACAGACTGCCTCTGGTCTCAAATTTGCAATCCTCCTGCCTCCGCCTCCCAAGCCGCTGGGATTACAGGCATGTGCCACCTCACCTGGCTTTTCCTCTTTATTCGTCAGCAAATTCTGTTGGCTTCACCTTCAAATCATATCCACCTGATCCAAATTACCATCATCTCAAGATGAGTTTATTGTATTTATCTCCTAACTGGTCTTCCTACTCTCATGCCCCCTTCAGAAATCCTCTAATGGTTTTTCCATATCACTCAGAGTAGGCCCCAAAGACCTTTGGAAAGTATACTAGTTCTGATCAGGCTGCTATTACTAAATCAATCCTTCTTTCCTTCCTTCCTTCCTCCTTACTTTCCTCCCTTCCTTCCTACTTTCCTTCCTCCCTTCCTTCCCTATCTCTCACCCTCCCTCCTTCCCTCCTTCCTTCCGTCCTTTTTACCTGGGAATGTGTTATGGTTTGAATATAAAGTGTTCCCCAAAGGTCATGTCTTTTAATGTTTGGTCCCTGGCTGGTGGTGGTGTTTGTGGAGATCATGGAACTTTGGAAGGCGAGGCTTAGCCTTGCAGAAGTGATGTCACTAGGGGCAGGCATTCGAAGATTTTTTTTTTCTTTTGTTGTTGTACTAGGGGGCTGAACCCAAGCATTATACCACTGAGCTGTACCCTTGGTCCCTTTAAAATATTTTTTATCTTGAGACAGGGTCTTACTAAGTTGTATAGGCCTCTGGCCTTGAATTTGCAATCCTCCTGCCTTCGCTTCCTGAATTGCTGAAATTACAAGTGTGTGCCTGCCTTCAGCCATACCATCCGGGCATCCAATCCCATCTGATCTCAGAAGCTAAGCAGGGTTGGGCCTGGTTAGTCCTTGGATGGGAGACCGCCTAGGAATACTGGGTGCTGTAGGCTTGGAAGAAGGACCTGGCAGTCACTCCTAAAACAATCAGCCACTGAAAACCCTGTGAGTAGCAGAGAAGCACTGACATAGTACTAGGCATGGCACAGTGTCAGTTAGTGTTTCATTCTGTTGTACGTAGGATCGCTATGAGTTGGACCCGACTTGATGGCACCTAACAACAACATAACAAGACACTGTTCCTTCCTCTTCTGGACACGTTTATATCCTGGGCCCTAGGTTTGGATCACTCCTGTTTTCTGATCTGCCATACTATGAGGTTGTCTACCACCAGCCTTTCCACTGCCATCACCATGCCTGCTCTGCCTTCATAATAACAGCTGACTAATATAGGCTGCAACCCAGGGCTTTGCGCATGATATGCAAGTACTCTACCACTGAGCTGCATCCCCATCCTTCTGATTTCATCATCTGTTTCTCTCTGTCTCACTCTGTTCCAGGTACACTATCCTCCTTGCTGTTACTAAAACACACCAGATAACTTCCCAGCTCAGGGCCTTCGTTTAGAATGTTCTTCCCCTAGATACCTACATGACTCACTTCATCATTTCATTCTTACTCAAATGTCTTCTATCAAATGAGGACTCCTGGTCAATCCATGTAATACTGCGAACTACCCCTAGCCTCCCTAACACCTCCTGTCCTACTTTCTTGCTTTTCCTCATTTGTACTTATCACTAACCTATTGCGTATTTTCATGTTTTGTCTGGTTTGTTATTCATCTTCACTACTAGAATGTAAGCGTCATAACAACAGGATTTTTTTACCTTTTTTTTTTTTTTTTTTTTGCTACAGCGTCTACCATGTATCCCAGGGTGGTCTGGAACTTGCTATGTATATTGGGCTGGCTTTGAACTTGCGTCTGTCCTCCTGCCTCAGCCTCCTGAGTCCTGAGATTACACGTGCCACCATGCCTGGCTCTATTTTTTTTTTTTTTTTTTTTTTTTTAAAGACAAAGCCTCACTCTGTAGCCAAGACTGGCCTGGAACTCACTATGCAGAGCAGACTGGCCTTGAACCTGAAGCAGTCCTGCTTTAGCCTTTAAGTGCTGAGATTATAGGCCTGTGCCACCATGCCTGGCTTTTTTTTTTTTTTTTTCTCCTGTTCTATTCCCTGTTGTCACCTAGCATCTAGAGCCTTACCTTTTTCTTTTCTTTTCTTATTTTGAGATAGAGTCTCAATATGTAACCCAGGCAGGCCTGGAGATCACTGTGTTGATCTGGCTGGGGTTGAACTTGCATCACTCCTCCTGCCTCAGCCTCCTCAGTGCTGGGATTACAGGCATGCACCACCATGCCCAGCAGAGCAGTACCTTTCTCTTGATGTAATAAATGATACTCCATTTTGTCCATTCAGATCAATACAAACAATAATAAAATGGTATTATTACTGTATGGATGCTTGAGTGAATTTATTGGAGAATTTCAGTTAAAAAATATAAAGTTGAATTTAGTTGGAAAAATTTGCTTATGATTTTGGTACTTGGTTACTATCAATCAATTAGTAGTAGTGGTAAATAAAAATTAAAAATTTCTTTTTTCTGTACTTGGAGGTTGAACTCAATGCCTCACATATACTTTACAAGTGCTCTACCACTGGGCTGCACCCCTAACCCATCTTTTATTTTTTAAGTCAGGGTCTTGCTAGGTTACACGAGCTGCCGCTGGCCTTGAACTTGCCATCCTCCTGGTTCCACCTCGCAAGTCACTGGGATTGGCAATGTAAGCCACCACGCCAGCTTTTATTAAGCTTATTGACTTAATGGTGGCAGAAGTTAGAATATCATTTTTAAAATCTATTGTGAGGGCCGGGGATGTAGCTCAGTGGTAGAGCACTTGTGTAGCATGTGCAAGGAGCCCCAAAAAAGAAAAAAAGAACTAAAGTGAAGGGAGAAAGAAACTGGAGCTGAGGCTATTGCTCAGTGGTATAGAACTTAATTAGCATGTATGAGGCACTTGGGTTCCATTTCCAGCACTACCAAAAAAATTGCTATATTATTCTAAAGCAAAAGAAACTTAAACATGGAGGAGAAACACTGAATTGGAAGATAGGGGACCTGGGATTCTAGTTTCACTTGTGGTCATAACTACTTGACTTGAGGAATTTAGACTTTCCATGCTACCCATTCCTCATCTCTTAAGATTGGAATGGCCCACCTATAATATAGAAATATTATGGGGATCAGATAATAAGGTAGGTAATAAAAAGTCACTGAAAATGCATTATATATATCCAATAATTGTAAAATGGGTGACTAAACTATGGTACACTGAGAATAGGGAATATGATTTAATCATTAAAATGATAAATGTTTGGATCATCAGTACATGGAAAATATATACAGTACATTTGTACACATTAATTACAATTGTATAAACATTTTTCCATGGTAATATCCTGCAAAGGTGAGCTACATGACTAGGTAAACTTAACAAAAACATTTTATCTTTATAGATGATGTAACTAATAAAAACTTAATGTGTATTGTGTGCTTAAATAGACTGTTTTATTCTCATAACAATTCTTTGAAGAAGCTGTTATTCCCATTTACAGATGAGGAGTTGATGATTAAGGGAAGTTAGCAATATAGAATGTGACAGAATCAGGATTTGAATCTGGTTTGACCCCAAACTCCTACACTTTCTACTCTTCAGAACTACCTTCCAAGGTGATATAGGTATAGTTAAGTAGTTACCGTATTAAGATAAAGGGATTCCTTTTTCTCCTAAAACTGCTCAAACACAGAAGAAGAAAAAAGAAAAAAAATAAATTCTGCAGCAAGAAAAGCTATTCATTAAGCTGGGCACAGTGGCTCATGCCTGTAATCCCAGCAATTTGGGAGGCAGAGGCAGGAGAATCGCAAGTTCAAGACCAGAGGCAGTCTGCATAATATAGCAAGACCTTGTCTCAAAATAAAAAGTAAAAAAAAGGGTTAGGGATACAGCTCAGTGATACAGCACTTGGAAAGCATGCACGCTCGAGGCCCTGGGTTCAACCCCCCAGTACCACAAAAAGAAAGAAAAGAAAAGAAAAAAGCTATTCATTGCTAAATTGGAATGCATCTAAGAGACAAAATCATATAAATGACAGTAATTTTATTTCTCAGACTACTTAAAATACATACAGGCACTATTATAAAGTGGTTTATAAATGTCAACCCATTTAATCCTCATGACAACTTTATGAAGTTGTTACTATTATCCTTATTTTACAGATGAGGAAATAGAAGCACCAGAGATTAAGTGATTTACCTAGAGCCACACACTAGTAAATGATGGAGCTGGGATTCCAACCCACACAATCTCGCTCCAGAACCCCTACTTTTAATTGCTGTATTCTGCCTTGATAAGTGGGTGAACTAAGTTGAAAATTCAAAAACTGGGCATTCCTCTAAGGGCTGTGTGTTCATAGGACTCTCAGAGGTATGCCAAAATGATGATGGTAGATAAAAGGAATAAGCTATAAGCAAAATGCATAGACTGAGCCTTCTTATTTGCCTTATGAGTTTATTTCACTAGACTTTTATTAGGTTACCAGGCAATATGCAAAATGCTAAGGAGTCAAATATGAATAAAATGTGGTTTCTACACATAACACACACTGTCCCCTTGAGGATAAACATAGGAACAACCAACATACTAATTACACCCATAAGGAATATTCAAGTGTGTGATTGGGATATGTGTTTTATAGGCCCTTATTACCTTTTTTCTGAGGAATACCTTTTTTCTTAGGAATATCCGCAAATTAGAGAACTTTTGAATTCATGACTCTTCTACTGTGGCATTTTAACTCCCTCTTGAGGTACTAAGAGAAGAGCCAAATAAAAGTGTCAATCTCCTTTTGTACCTTTTTAGGCTCATACCTTTGCACATGAAATTGTTAATTTATAATGTAAGGATACTAAACACCTATAGTATTTCATCAAAAACTAGTGTTGATATGGCAGGGTACCATGGCACACATCTGTAATCCCAATGATTTGGGAGGCTGAGGCTGTAGGATCACACGGTCGAGGCCAGAGGCAACCTTTGCAATTTAGAAAGATCCTGTTTCAAAATTTAAAGAATAAAGGTTAGACATGGTGGCTCACACCTATACTCCCAGCACTTGGGAGGCTGAGAGATTTAAGTTCTCAAGTTTGAGGCTAGCCTGGGCTGCACAATGAGATCCTGTCTCAATAGACAGACAGACAGACAGACAGACAGAAAAGGGCTCAGGGTGCAGCTTAGTTTTGGAGTGTGCCTGGCCTAGCATGCATGAGACCCTAGATTAAACCCCGAGTACTTCCAAAAGAAAACAAATCTAGTTATTAATATGGAAACTACACATAACAAAACTTTTTCTACTTAGTTATACTTCTGTTTCAGTTGAGAAGAGATTGACTGATTATTGGTGTTATATATGAAGCATGACAGCCATTAACCATGAAATATATACATAAATGATACACTGATTAATTCTTGTCATCTGGACAGGGGAAACATGCTAAACATCACTTAAAATTGTTGAGGAGGTCTCTGAAGAATTACCTGTCTCTTGTGTTTGCCTTGGCTTTGCTTCCTAGCTTAGTTGTTTTTACCTTCTGTGACTTTTAGGCGCTTAAGTTGTGATACATTTTAGTGTTTACATTGGAATGTAAGATCACATTTTAATGGAAAGTACTATTGCTTTGGAATTTAGTGAATTCAATTAACCTGTTAATGCATGACATCCTATTTATAGGACACTAATGAATTTGCCAATTATTATCTCTTGGAGTTTATGTCAGACTGAATGCTACCATACTGTATCTCAACTTTATCTCCTGCCAGCTGCTTGCTTTTATGTTTAGTCTCATAGAATCTACAGTGTTGTAAACATTTCCTTATAATGAGTCACTGTGCTAAAAATAGGATGCTGTGGATTAACAGATTAAAAGCAAGGACAAGGGTTGAGGATGTAGCTCTGTGGTAGAGCATGTATTTATCATATGCAAAGCTCTGGGATAGCCCCCAGCACCACAACCACCACCATCACCACCACAAGAAGAAGCAAGGATGGGTTTGTGGCTAGGACTGTCCCCATAGAAGTAGAATGAGGCAGAGGTTAGCAGTTCTCATCCTATGGAAGAATTAAGGTGCAACTGTAAATGATTTATAAATATTAACTCAGTCCTCATAATAGCCTTATGAGGTAAGTACTATTATTTCCTTATTTTTAATAGATGAAGAAAAAGAAGAATGAGATTGAGTAATTTACCCAAGGAAAAAACAATGGAATTAATAAACTGGTTTTAATGTACTTATTGAAAGTATATACTTTTCTTATTTCCTTGCAAAAATTATATTATTTTATTTATTTATTTATTTATTTATTTATTTATTTATTTTTGCTGTACTGGGGGCTGAACCCAAGGCCTCACACATACTTTTTAAACGCTCTACCACTGAGCATCTTAAGACAGGGTCTCCCTACTTTTTTTTTTTTTTTTTTTTTGCGGTACTGGGGGTTGAACCCAGGGCCTCGTGCTTACATGCTCTGCAAGTGCTGGACCACTGAGCTATACCCCCAGCCCCATTTTTTTTACTTTTTGAGACAGGGTCTCTAAGTTACGCAGACAGCCTCTGGTTCTGAATTTATGATCCTCCTGCCTCCACCTCCTGAGCCGCTGGGATTACAGGCATTAGCCACCGCACGGCCCGGTTTCCCTAAATTATGTAGGCTGCCTCTGGCCTCTAACTTGCAATCCTCCTGCCTGTGTCTCCTGAGTTGCTGGGATTACAGGCACATGCCACTGCATCTGGCAAAAAACATTCTGGAATAAATATTAAAAACTGAGTTAGTTTTTAGCAGTACCTTTAGAACAATATCACTCTAAGGATATATATTTCCCTATTTTTATGCTTACGTAAGTTTTTATTTTTATTTTATTTTTCCTTGTGCTTAGGACTGAACCCAGGGCCTTGTGCATACTAGGCAAGTACTCTACCACTGAGCTGCACTCTCAGCCTGTGTTTTTTTGTTTTTTCCAGTATTGGGGGTTGAACCCAGGACCTCACGCTTATATGCTTTGCACGTGCTGTACCACTGAGCTGCACCTCCAGCCCATTTTTTTTTTTTTACTTTTTTTGAGACAGGGTCTCACCAAATTATACAGACTGCCTCTGGTCTCGAACTTGCAATCCTCCTGTCTCCGCCTCCTGAGTCCTAGGATTATAGGCCTGCGCCACTGCACCCAGCACTTTAGCCTGTTTTTTCTTTTTTCTTTTTTCTTTTTTCTTTTTCAATTTTTTTATTTTGAGACAGGATCTTTCTAAATTGTGCAGGCTGCATCTGGCCTCAAACTCACAGCCCTTTGAGGCCAACCTGGGCTTCATAGTGAGTTCCAGACCAGCCAGGGCTATATAGTTAGACCCTGTCTCAAAAAAGCAGAACAAACAAACAAAACCGAAATAAAGAAACAAGAAAAAAAATTTGATTTGTCCAGTTCCTCCAGAAGAAGTTGCTTGATGTTTAATTAAAGAGCTTTTATTTTTTAATTGTAGATTGGTTGTCCTCCTCTTGATCCTGCTGAGCATTTTCTTCCTGAAGAGGAGAAACTTACTGAACAGGAGAGATCAAAAAGGTTAGTCGTTGCAGAAATCACAGGTGTTTCCACATAATGTAAGTAAGGCTATTATTCAAAAAAGCACAGTGTTTGATGCCTTGAGGCACTTGTCAAGGTTATAGTATGGGTTCTGACATGAGTAAAACTTCATTTTGCCACTTATGAGTTACATGACCTTGTTAAAATCTGAAACTCAGTTTCCTTATCAAATAGATAAAAATGCCAAATGTAATTCTAAGGGTTAGTGAGAGGATTAGGATAAATATGTATGTGAAGTTTACATATAAATTGTAAACCATTATGTAAATACTGACTTTTTTTCTATACAGATTTGAGAAGGTTTACACTCATAACCTATATTACCTGGCTCAAGTCTACCAGCATATGGAAATGTTTGAGAAGGCTGCTCATTATTGCCACAGCACACTAAAACGCCAGCTTGAGCACAATGCCTACCACCCTATGGAGTGGGCTATTAATGCTGCTACCTTGTCGCAGTTTTACATTAATAAGGTAAGCTTCTCAAAGTAGTTGTCTAACAGTACCAATAGTGAGTATAAGGATAGAACCAACAGTGCTTGGAAAAGACCATTTTTTAAAAACAGGTAGCTTTTATTTTATGGTATAAAACTAGATTTTTAAAAATGTAGCCCAATTTGCTAGTGTATTAAAATTTTGTAGTTTTTGGTTGTAGGAATACTTTTAAGTCTAAAATGTTGAGTTTTATCATTGTCTTATATGTTGCTACCCCCGAAGATTGAGTTACCTAAAACAAGTTCTTTTTTGGTAAACGCATGCTATTTCAATTCACTTTAGTGATATATTACCCTAAACTGCATATTTTATCTTGTAGATAGGACTTTATCTTTATGTAATGGTAATCGTGTAAGGATGAGAATTTGTCTGAGGAAGTTGACTGTTAAATGTGGGCTTTGATAAAAGCATGTGATACATTTCAGTTACTGTCAGAATTAACTCCTTTCTAAGAATTTTTTGATGTGGTTGCCGAATTCCTAGGTTTTTATGACATATTTCTGGACAGAGACAGATTTGAGCTTCTTGTTTGCCAGCATTGCTTAAAATTATGTTGATATGCTCCTTGTTTTTGCAGTACTTTGGGGCTGAACCCAAGACTGCATGCATGCTTTGCAAGTGCTGTAGTGCTGAGGTGTACCTCGCAGCCCATTTTTTACTTTTCATTTTGAGACAGGGTCTTGCTAAGTTATGTAGGCTGCCTCTGGCCTCGAACTTATGATCCTCCACTTCCACCTCCTGAGTTGCTGGAATTATATATGTGTGCCTGTGCCTAGCTCTCCTGTGTGTGTGTGCTGAGGTTGAACCCGGGGCCTTGGGAATGCTAGGCAAGTACTCTACCACTGAGCTGCATCCCCAGCCCTTGATGTACTTTTAATAGACCCATTTCTTTTTTAGACATTAACTTTCTAATGCTAAACACTTCTAAGGCACATTTCCTAACCAGATTTTCTGTTAATCCTTAATAAGGTATTTTAGCAATAGAAATTACTTTTATTTGCATTTGTAATTCACAATCCTCTTTGAAATTTTGGTAATTCTCAGTTTCCTTCTTTCATATCTTTGGTTACCTGATGTCTTAACCCTTCGGCCTTTATCCTTTCTAAGCTTTTTGTTAGTGCTGGTTCTGTAAATGTACCCTATGTTTAAAGTATTGTCCCACAGAATTTCATTCAGAAAAACTATTAGCAGGAGAGAAAGGGCTGTTGTGACTGCAGCATCGCTTCTAGGACTTTGGTCTAAAATCAAGTGTGTAAGTAATGCTACTGCATATATATCTGAGCATTCAGTTAAACCTAACTCTCATGAATCCATTTCATTGTGGTCATCATCAAGAAAGGCCTCTGTTTGTGTTTCCTTTTTTATAACCGTCAGAGGCCCCTTGTTTGTTTTGTTTAGCAACTTTAAAATTACCTAATTGTTATGATTTTTAATTAACACATAAAACTCCATGGGTATTTATTATATTAAAATATCTAGATATTAATTTAAAGTGTGATTAAAAATTTGAAGTTGTTAAGCATTACTTATGTGGAGCATGCAGTAATTTTCATGAGCCTCCTCCACCCCACAGTTTTGTTTTTAACCAAAATGTTTTTAAGTGTTTGTTACAAACAGCTGAGTTATATTACAGAAAGAGGGATTTGAAACATCTTAAAAAAACATTTGTCATTTGTATCATTATCATATTCATTGAGTGATAAGTTTTGCTACTTTGTGTGTCCTTACCTAGCCTGGACTGAAATCCCATATCTACCAGCCACCTTGAGGGCACAAGGTACTCACCATTCCCAGCAGTGGTTACTCACAGGGAGCCAATCTGGACAGAGCTGAAGTGATAATGATGGTTATATAATGCAGGGATTATAAAAGGCCAATTAAAATTTCTTTATCTAAACTGCAACTTTTTTTGGCTTCAAGATTTTGTGTGAACATTTTGATGTATAGGTGTTGCTGGGCTAATACTACACATAGTACCCAGCTGTTCTCACAGTGACTTCTGAACTCACCATAGTGGAGAGATAGATTTAGTGCTGAGGTTTTAAAGTCATAGCCAACTATTAAGTCTTTCATATTTACTAATGTGAAGTAGATATTCTGTTTAATGAATGTGGCTTCCACTTAAACGTTGGACTTTTACTTTGTACTTCTTAATAATCCTGTGATTTACATGACAAATGCAAAGTGTTTGTATTAACAAGGAGATCTTCTTTAAGTGTTTGAGTTTTCCATGCCCAGATTTTAATTACAAAGTCTTGCTAGGCACAGTGGCCCATTCCTATAATCCCAGTGACTCTGGAAGGCCAAGGAAGGAGGATTGCAAGTTTAGAGGCCAGAGGCAAGCTGCATAATTAATGAGACCTTGACTCAAACTAAAAAATTTTAAAAATGGACTGTGGGTACAACCTAGTGGTAGACCATTCACAAAATATGTGTGGGAAGGGAGGAAGGAAGGAAAGAAAGAAGGAAGGAAGGAAGGAAAGGGAAAGAGAGGGAAAGAGGGAGGGAGGGAAGGAAGGAAGGAGGGAGGGAGGGAGGAAGGAAGGAAGGAAGGAGGGAAGGAAGGGAGAAAGGAAGGAATTAGGAAGTCTTCAAGTATGTTGGTAAAGCAGTTCCCTAAAGCTCATCTGTAGAAATCTATTGGCTTTAAAAGTTAGTGGAAAGTTTTATTATAAATTCCAAAGATTTTAGAAGACTAGAATCTCTTCCTATCAGAATCTTTCCTTTTTGCCTTTGAACAGTAGAATCACTAAGCCTAATAAAAATTAAATCTTGAGTTCTCTGAGAGAATATAAATGGTCTGGGAATTTATTATGCATGGAACTTTGGCTATTGAGGCAGAACCTAAAGGATTCAGTGAGGTAGTTTGATGTTTGGATGATAGCTGTTCCTATGTATGTTTTGATTACATGAAGAGAGCTAACTTTCAATCTGCAGTTATTTTTCCACTACTTGGATTATTATTAAGTGTTTGGAGCATTGCTATATTAATTTCTGGGGTAGCTTTTTACCAGATAATACACTAATATGTCTTTCATATTTTCTTAACATTCAACAACTATATAGGGCCTCCTTAGTGGATTTTTCCTGATAATATAGCTCTTCTCATATTAATAGATTGTATATAAATGTCAGTTGTAAGTAAGGCTTTGTGATAGTTACACTCACTCTTGTTTATTTCCCCAACAGCTATGCTTTATGGAGGCCAGGCACTGTTTATCAGCTGCTAATGTTATTTTTGGTCAAACTGGAAAAATCCCAGCCACAGAAGACAGTAAGTTTATGTGCTCATGTTTTGTAATATAAGTTTTAATATTTATTTATTTATTTATAGACAGAATCTTACTATGTAGCCCAAGCTGGACTTGAACTCGAGGTCTCCTGCCTCAGCCTCTTGAGTGCTGGGATTATAGGTGTGTGGCACCATGATATACCTTTTTTTAAAAGTTACTTTGAAATTATTTTAAACTTTAGAAAAGCTGGATGTGGTGGCACACACCTGTAATCCAAGGAACACAGGAAGCAGTGGAAGAAAGATCGCAAGTTCAAGGTCAGAGACAGCCTGTATTATTTAGTGAAACCCTGTCTCAAAAAATGAAAATAAATAAATAAATAATGGCCTGGGGTTGCAGCTCAGTGGTGGAACACTTGCAAGGTGTGTGCAAAGCCCTGGGTTCAACCCCCTAATGCTGGAAAAAAAAAGAAAAAGAAAAATTTATAAGAACAGGGCAAAGAACTACCATATGCCCACTGGTAAATTCACCAATTTTAATATTTACCTTGTTTACATTCGCATTTTATTTTTCTTTCTGAGCTATTTGAGAGATTACACACATCTGGCTCCTTCACCCCTCAATACTTTAGCATGTATTTCATAATAACAAGAACATTGAGCCAGGAGCAGTAGTGCACACATGCAGTCCCAGCAGTTTAGGAGGCTGAGGCAGGATTATCACAGGTTCAGTTGTTGCTGCAGATCTCCATGAGAAATGAAGAGATGGACAACCAAGAATGTTAGTGAGCTATGGCCAAGAGCTGCTAGGGCTCTTTTTAACCTCTCCTTATATCTTAACTTTTTTTCTTAGTAATAATCACCGCCAACAAAGAAGGGATGCCTGAACTTTTTAACCTTGTAACTGTTTCTCTAATCTCTTTTTCTTACTATGCATAATATAATTATACTAGTCAAAGGTGTGATCAACCTAGAGGGCAGGTCAAACTCTCCAGACATTTCCTCCAAATCACAAGAGATAATTGATAAGTGACCTTCCAGGAACCATGACATCAGCTAGTGTTCTCAAAACTCGTTATACCACATGCACCAGTAAACCTTCGAAATGTCAAGCAAAGGTCACAATGACCAGGTGGGCAGTTATGCCTCTCCCTCTAGCAAGGTGGGCATCTTGGCCTTTCCAGGCAGCCCTGCCTCTCCTGATGGCCTCTCCATGACTGTGCCTGTCTTAGGTTGTCCCTCTGTTTTTTTGAGGGATCGTACCCTTCACTGACTATCCAGTCCTCCTGAGGGCCAAACAAGGTGAAGGGAGATAAATTCACTGTAACATATTTGGGGGTGCAGCATTCAGGGGTAAACATCAAGGCCAGAAGCAGCCTGCATAACTTAATGAGACCCTGTCTCAAGATAAAAAGTGGAAAAGGGGCTGGGGATGTAGCTCTGTGGTAGAATGTTTGCAAATATTACAAGGTCCTGGGTTTAGCCCCCCATAATCATAGAACAGTTATCAAATTGCATAATCATAGAATACAGTTAGCAAATTCAGGAAATGTAACATTGATATAGTTCTTATAGTTCTTATTTCTGTTTCGTCACTTGTGTCCAGAATATCCTTTATAGCAATTCTTTATCCTTTCTTTCTCTTTCATTACATAACATTTTTGGAGAACACAGGCCAGTTATTTCTTAGATTTTCTGTCAATTGGAGTTTGTGTGATATTTCCTTTTGCCAGGATTGAGATTATACATTTTTGGTTGGAATATTACATGAGTATGTGGTGTATCCTCACATCTATCTTTTTAATTATAGCAGGATTTTGTTTTTTTGCTTGCTTTTTGCAAGGCTGAGGATTAAAACCAAGGCCTCATGCATGCTAGGAAAGTGTTCTACCATAGAACCCTTAACTATTGCGTTTTATTTAGCCTTTAAAAAAACTCACAGTTTATGTGTATATTTGAATTATTTAGGACATTTTATACTAAGTACATTATCTTCCTTATTCTCTCATTCTGTAACTCACTGAACAGTCAACAACTGTAATTAGATTTTGAAACATCCTGTTTTTTTCTTCTTTTTTTATTTTTTTATTTTTAGGTACTTGGGATTAAACCCAGGGCTTTGTGTATGCTAAGCTGTACCCCCAGTCCTTTTTTAATTTTATTTTGAGATAGGGTCTTAACAAGTTGCACAGCTTGCCTCTGGCCTCAAACCTTTAATCCTTGTGCTTCAGCCTCCTGAGTAGCTGGGATTATAGGCTGAAACATCATATTTTCTATACAAATGAGTATTCTGTGCTGGGTGTGTTGGTACATTCCCATGATCCCAGCACTCAAGAGTTCTAGGCCAGCTTGGCCAAGACCCTGCCTCAGAAAAGTTAAAAAAAAAAAAAAAAAAAGAAATCCCAGCCAGCCAACCAAAAAATTAATGTTCTAATTGTATATCAGAAGAAAGCAGGGGCTCTGAGGAGTTAAAGGAATGTACATTATCAAAGTAAATAGTTGGGCTTTTCCCCTTAATTTATTTGGTATATTTAATTAATTATATATTACTTGAAGTCTGAAAAGCACTTGTCTCAAAAAAATTTAGTATAAACCAAGCTACCATTGAGGTATTTTGTTTTTATTTTTTAAAATAGAAAACCATGGAGATGTAGCTCAGTGGCAGAACATGTGACTAGCATGAACAAAGTCCTGGGTTTGATCCCTGGCAAAGAAAGAAAAGGGAGGGGAGGGAGGAAGGGAGGGAAAGTAGTTGAGAAAATGACAATGTCCTTTTTTTTCTTTGCAGTACTTGAGGGTTGAACCCAGGGCCTCACACATACTTTGCAAATGCTCTACCACTGAGCTGCACCCCTAGCCCCTTTTTTGTTTTTTATTTTAAGACAGAGTCTCACAAAGTTAGGCTGCTTCTGGCCTTGAACTTGTGATCCCCCTATCTTAGCCTCCTCAGTTAATTGAGATTACAGGTGTGCACTAGTGTGACAGATTTATCCATGTTTTTTAAATGCTTTCTACAAGTATCTTTAAATATTGTTGATTAGAGCATTTTTAAAAAATAATTTGGCTTTATTTGTTAAGAGATTTAAAATTGTATGAACTCTTTGACCTAGTAAATTTTATTTCTAGGAATCTGTCCTATGGAAGTAATCCATAATCCATACAGATATATGCATAGAGAGCTTCATGTCTAGAGTTGTTTGTAATAGTAAAGAATTAGAAATGATGGCTGGGTGTAGTGGCACATGCCTATAATCCCAGTGACTTAGAGAGTAGAGGCAGGAGAATTGCAAGTTTGAGACTAGAGGCAGCCTGTGTAACTTAGCAAGTCACTATCTCCAAATAAAAAATAAAAAAGGGGCTGGAAGTGAGGCTCAGTGGTAGAGTGCTCGCAAAGTATGCGCAAGACCCTGGGGTTAGCCCCACCAGTACTACAAAAAAAAAAAAAAAAGAATTAGAAACAATGAATTCCCTCTATTAGAAGAATCGTTAAAATATGAATATCTAATTGTATATAATATATGATATAAAATGCTATATTTAAAAATGAAGCTAAAAAGTTGATAATGCTATGAACAAAGTGTTCATAGTATAATATATGAAGAAAAAGTTATGTTCAAAATTGAATATATATTATGACCTCAGTTTTACCTATAGATAAAGCATAAGAAAAAAACTAAAAAGAAAGGTGTAAAATAATGGCAGTGAGTACCTCCAAGGAGTAGGATTCGTTGGGGAAAAACCACCGTTCAAGATCTGTTGCTTTTAGTCGGGAAAAGGTGCTATAAAAAAGAATATAGCACACATGGAAATTACAATTGTAGCTATTAATTTAGACAAATCACATGTATGATTTTAGCTCCTGAAGCTGAAGGAGATGTGCCAGAGCTTTATCATCAAAGAAAAGGGGAAATAGCAAGATGCTGGATCAAATACTGTTTGACTCTCATGCAGAATGCCCAACTTTCCATGCAGGTAATGCAGGCAAAAGTTGCCTTTTTCTCTTAAACGAGCTGCATGTAAGCAGATGCTCACAGTGGGGATTGTATTCATTGGTCTCGGTGTTAATTATGGAAGGCATGTAGAATGCTCCCACAAATATTTGTCTCTTGCTCTCCTCATTTCCACATTTTAAGATTTTACTCATTCCAGGTTAGGCCTTTGTTTTTCCTCTTTGAGACAGAGTCTCTTTGTGTAGGTCAGGCTGGCTTCGAACTTCCAAACATCCTGCCTCAGACTCCTGAGTGCTGGGATTATAGGCATGTGTCATCATGCCCAGTAAATAAATAATTCTTTATCCCCTGCAGATATTCTCTCTTTTCTTTAAACCCTGTAGAATTTTTCTTACCTCTTACTAAGTCATTTAAATTCTGTTATGTATTATCACTATTGCCTGCACCCATACCACTGTGGTGTCAGATCCTGTCAGATCTCAGAAACTGAGCAGGGTCGAGTTTGGTTAGTACATGAATGGGAGACCACCTGGGAACACCAGGTGCTTTTGTGGGCATGGGAGAACAACTCGGCAGCCCTCTCCCAAAGAACGATCAGCCATTGAAAACCCTATGAATAGCAGAGAAGCACTGACAATAGTGTTTCGTCTGTTGTATGTAGGGTCTGTAGTATGTAGGGTCGCTGAGTCAGACACTAATTCAATAGCACTTAACAACAACAACATTATCCCTATTAGTATTCCTGTGCCTTTATTTCTTTTTAGACTGTAAGCAATTTGAGGGCAAGAAATAATTTCCTCATCTTTATAAATTTTACAGTATTATTTTATACAATGATAAAACCTAAAAGGATAGACTTTTTTTTTTTTTTTTTTTTGCGGTATTGGAGGTTGAACCCAGGGCCTCGCGCTTGCATGCTTTGTAAGTGCTGTACCACTGAGCTGTACCTCCAGCCCATCTTTTTCCTTTTTGAGACAGGGTCTCAGTAAGTTATGCAGACTGCCTCTGGTCTCACACTTGTGATCCTCCTGCCTCTGCCTCCTGAGCCACTGGGATTACAGGCATGTACCACCACGCCTGGCTGAAGGATAGACTTTTAAGAAGTAGCTAATGTAGCCATTCAAATATGGAAGCAGAACTGATCACAGTATAGAGCATGAGCTCTGGAGATACACCCTGTGGGTTTGAGCCCAACCCTGCCATTTTGCAGCTCTCTGCGTTGGTGGTAATTTTCTCAATCTCTTTGTGCCTCAAATTCCTCACAATCAAAATGGAGATAACAATACTTGTCTAATACTGTTGTTATGAGAGTTAAATCAATATTTACAAGGACCTCAAAAGTATCTGAGACGTATCAAGTCCTCAATAAATGTTAACTGTAATCATCATCACTATTAGTAATCTGTGTTGAATCCTAGTTCCTAACCACTAAGAAAGAAAATAAATTATTTGGATGCAATATACCCAGTGTAATTACATGGGAGACCTTTTTCTTGTTGTGCCTTTTTCTCATTGTGTGCATTAAAATATAGCAGTTTTTAATAGTAAATACTATAGAACTTTGTGAAATGAACACAAAAGAAAACAAATAAGCCTTAATACCCCAGAAACATAAGTTTTGAAATGATGAGATTATTTTGGGCAAAGAAGGTAAAGATAAGGCATATTAGGGAGATAAAGGAACTATAAGAGCTTTGGGCTTCTGTGTCTAGAGAAGTTGGAGCCAGGAAGAGTTGGCAGCTTTCTTCTGGTCAGGCAAGGAAGATTATGGAAAGGGAGGGTTACAGGAACTGTTAGAGCAAAACAGTGAGCTAATGAAAGAAAGCAGCCTAGAGATCATGGGAATAAATAAGATTTAAAGACTTAGGACTCATATCTGAAGAAATGATATCAAGCAGAACACACTGTTTAACTGTTACTCTTCATGCAGTTGGTGTTTCCAGCCTGGGAATCAGAACTTTAATTATCTCAAATATTTGCCGTGCTACTAAATTACTCAGATATGCCTTAAATTGGACTTTTAAAAAAAAAATTTGACCTTCATCCTTTGATCTTCTATGTATTTATCTGAAAAGCTTTCTTCAATTCAAAGTTTAAAATATACATATTTGAAGGCGGTTGTGGTGGTATACTCCTATAATCTCAGCACTCAGGAGGCTAAGGCGGAGGATCAATGCAAGTTCAAAGCCAATGCCACTCTGGTCTACATAGCAAGTTCCAGGACAGCCTGTCTCAAAACAACAACAAAAAAGTTACATGTTTATTTATGCCATCTCTATGCTAGTCATTGTCCAAAGTTCAAGACGTGCCATGATGAACAAAAACAGACCTGGTCTTCAACTTAATATAAAAGTGCAACTTTGATAGTTTCCACAAAGGAGAGATGCATACCATGAGAAGGCAAACAGGAGGAATAACATTTGGAGCAACCTCCAGGGATGAGTAGGAGGCATCTAGACGGAAGAAGAGAAGGGGCACTAATCCAGGAAGCTGAAGAAGCATGTTTAGAAGTTCTGTGGCTAAAGGGGGGGGGGGAAGTAAAAAAAGTGAAAAAAAGAGGGGATAGAAAAGAAAAAAATAGAAGTTCTGTGGCATAAAGAAGGATAGCATCAGAAGGGATGGAGTGGGAAGCTTGTGAGGTTGGAGAGGGCATGTGACAAAAGACAAAATTAAAGCCAGAAAGGGACTGGAACAAGCAGGGACTTGAAGGATTGTTATCTTTATCACAAGAGCATTTGAAAGCTTTGAAAGGTTTATGGAATGATCACTAGAGAAACCACTCAAGTGAAAGAAAGAAAAGGCTTTGAGGCACAACATTGAGGGATCTGGTGTTTAGTTTTATTGGTGAAGGAGAGCTATTACTATTTTTTAAAGCCATCTTAGTTTTGTTGTTGTTCCCCTCTCCTCCAGGTAGGGAAGAAAGTAGATTTAACTCTATCTTCACTTTAGTGCTTTTAAGAGACATAAAGCATTCTTTGTAATGTATTTTACCAAGTAACTTACAGCATTAAACATATCAAGAATCTTAATAGCATCTCCATGAAATGATTTTAGGAAGTAGATTACAGTCTTACTATAATATTGTAAACTAAATACTACTAATAACATACAATGTGTATATATTCCACAATTTTCAAAGTACTTATATATGCAGCTTTTATCTTATTTTGAAGGAATAATGGTAAATGAGTTTGAACTCCCCAGAGAGGATATTGTTGTTAGGTGCTGTCGCGTCAGGTCTGACTCATAGCAACCCTATGTACAACAGAACAGAACATTTGGCAACACTATGCCATGCCTGACACTATTGTCAGTGCTTCTCTGCTATTCATAGGATATTCCATGGCTTATTGTTACTGGATTGCCAGGTCCTTCTTCCTAGACTGGAGCACCTGGTATTCCCAGGCAGTCACCCAGCAGAGGACTGACCAGGCCAACGCTGCCTAACTTTCAAGATCAGGTGAGATCAGATACTAGGGTGCTATGGATGCAGGTATCAGAGAGGATAAGAAATATATAAGTGGTTTGTCTATTTTATTCATTTAAATGCTTTTTTCACATTTCTCAAATTTGTAATAGAATTAAAGAAAGTTTATTTATTTATTTTTGCAGTGCTAAGGGACTGAACCCAGGGCTTTGAGCATACTTTGCAAGAGCACTACCACTGAGCTGCACCCCCAGCCCCTTTTCTGTTTTTTATTTTGAAGCAGTTTCTCATTAAGTTATGCAGGCTGCCTCTGGTCTCAAACTTGTGATTCTCCTGCCTCCAACTTTTGAATCACTGATTACAGGCATGTACCACTGTGCCTGGCAAAAGGATTTTTATTTTTATTTTGTTTTATTTTAATTAATTAATTTTTTTGTGGTACTTGGGAGTTAAACCCAAGGCCTCACACATACTTTGCAAGTGCTCTACCACTGTGAATGCATGGCCAACCCATTTTTTTACTTTTTACTTTTTATTTTTTATTTTTTTATTTTTTGCAGTATTGGGGGTTGAACCCAGGGCCTCGTGCTTGCATGCTCTACAAGTGCTGGACCACTGAGCTGCACCCCCAGCCCTTTTTTTTTTTTTTTTTTTTTTAACTTTTTGAGATAGGGTCCTGCTAAGTTACACCGACTGCCTCTGGTCTTAAACTTGCTATCCTCCTGCCTCCACCTCCCGAGCTGCTGGGATTACAGGTGTGTGCCACTGCACCCAGCATTTTACTTTTTATTTTGAGATAGATCTTGCTAAGTTTCATAGGCTACCTCTGGCCTTAAATTTCTAATCCTTCTGCTTTTGCCTCCCAGGCAGCTGGAATTACAGGTGTGCTACACCATGCCCAGCTAGAATGAAGTTTTAAAACATGTTTAATCCCAGTTGTGGTGGCACACACCTGGAATCCCAGCACTTGG
This sequence comes from Pedetes capensis, assembly GCA_007922755.1. Classification (NCBI taxonomy): domain Eukaryota; kingdom Metazoa; phylum Chordata; class Mammalia; order Rodentia; family Pedetidae; genus Pedetes; species Pedetes capensis. The sequence goes on along the minus strand of VMDO01012433.1, from coordinate 42,567 downwards.
GAGGCTGAGACAGGAGATCATGAGTTTAAGGCAAGCCTGGGCTACATGGTAAAACTTCGTTTTAAAAAACAAAAAATAAAGCTGAGCACGGTAGCGCATGTCTGTAATCCCAGTGGCTCAGGAGGCAGAGGCAGGAGGATCACAAGTTCAAGACCAGAGGCAGTATGCGTAATTTAGACCCTGTCTTAAAAAAAGTAAAAAAAATGGGCTGAGGGTGCAGCTCAGTGGTCTAGCACTCGCAGAGCACGCAAGCACGAGGCCCTGGGTTCAACACCCAGTACTGCAAAATAAATAAATAAATAAATAAATAAATAAATAAATAAATAATAAAAATTAAAAAGGTATTTAAGATTATAATACCTCCAGTGGTCTGGTTTTGTAGCTCAGTGGGAGAGCACTTAGTCTGGCATGCTCAAGGTCCTGGATTCCATTCCCAGCACCAAAAAAAAGAAAAAAGAAAGAAAAAAAAAGAAAAAGAAAAAATTATAATACCTCCATCTTTCAGGCTGGAAAGTAAGAGTTTTCTCTACTCTTAGTTTTACTCCTTAAGTTTTATTTGACAGCTGGAGATGAGTGTCTTACTTAACCATAATTTATTTTTTCTTTTAGGACAACATTGGAGATCTGGACCTTGACAAACAATCTGAACTTAGAGCTTTACGGAAAAAAGAACTGGATGAGGAAGAAAGCATTAGGAAAAGAGCCGTGCAGTTTGGAACTGGTGAACTGTGTGATGCCATCTCTGCAGTAGAAGAGAAAGTGAGATATTTGAGACCTTTAGATTTTGAAGAAGCCAGGGAACTTTTCTTATTGGGTCAGCAATATGTCTTTGAGGCGAAAGAGTTCTTCCAGATTGATGGGTATGTCACTGACCATATTGAAGTTGTCCAAGACCACAGTGCTCTGTTCAAGGTGCTTGCATTCTTTGAAACTGACATGGAGAGACGGTGCAAGATGCATAAACGTAGAATAGCCATGCTAGAGCCCCTGATTGTGGACCTGAATCCACAGTATTACCTCTTGGTCAACAGACAGCTTCAGTTTGAAATTGCACACGCTTACTATGATATGATGGATTTGAAGGTTGCCATTGCTGACAAGCTAAGGGATCCTGATTCACACATTGTAAAAAAAATAAATAATCTTAATAAGTCAGCGTTGAAGTACTATCAGCTCTTCTTAGACTCCCTGAGAGACCCAAATAAAGTATTTCCTGAGCACATAGGGGAAGATGTTCTTCGCCCTGCTATGTTAGCTAAGTTTCGAGTTGCTCGTCTCTATGGCAAAATCATCACGGCAGATCCCAAGAAAGAGCTAGAAAATTTGGCAGCATCATTAGAACATTACAAATTTATTGTTGATTACTGTGAAAAACACCCTGAAGCTGCCCAGGAGATAGAAGTTGAGCTAGAACTTAGTAAAGAGATGGTTAGCCTTCTCCCAACAAAAATGGAGAGATTCAGAACCAAGATGGCCCTTTCTTAACCTTTGTTTTTAAAGAAAGGTGATGTGCAATATTGCAGTGATCCTCACACCCCATAGAGGCCCAGTTCCATAGTGATATTTACATACAGAGCCACATGAGTTTAGTTTTAACTTGAGGTACAGTAAAATCAACTGAGTCTTTGCTAGGACCTTGAGCAACATAAAGTTAATTAATAATTTATGCCTAATTATGTAAATTGCCTTGTTAAAGTGACATGTGATTTGCATTTCATATTGCTTGTTTCCTATTTAAATATAATAATTTCCTGTCTCAGTTTCTAAATGTACACTCTTTGTTGGCTAGTACTTCGTAGGTTCCTTACAAGGAAGAATTCTTGGTAATATTCCTGGTAGAATAGCTTGTTCCTATCTTGAATTTGGAAAAGTAACTTCCTATAGTTATTCTTTCTAAAATATTTACTTTTCTAAGTTCTCAAATAATTTGCTTTTGAAAATACTGAAAACTAAGTTATGTTGTTATAAAGTGTAGTAAAAAGGTTTATCTCTATTATAAGGGGCAAAGACCTTGGAAATACAATAAATTGACTTATTTCAACTAATAAAAACTTCTGTTTTCTCCTTTGTTTTCTTTTTAAAATTGGTCTTTTTTGACACTTCAAAGATACTAGCTTACTGGAAGCCAATGAAGAATATTTTTTCAATAACATTGCAGTTAGAAAACATAAAAATTGAACATCCTATTGGCTGCAGTTTATTATCAGAGGATCCTGCTGTATTTATAAACATTTAAGCACTGTTGAAAAATTATACATATGTCATAATTAAACATTATTAATCTCTTTTCTTTCCGTGCACCACCAAAGATCCTGGTGTTGCCGTGGGCCGTCGCACTGCCAGTGTTACTGGTATTGTAAGAGCAAGCCATACCCAAAGTCTTGCTTCTGCAAGAGGTGTCCGTGATGCCAAGATCCACATCTTTGACCTGGGCTGGAAGAAGGCAAAAGTGGATAAATTCCCACTTTGTGGCCACATGGTGTCAGATGAATATGAGCAGCTGTCCTCTGAAGCCCTGGAAGCTGTCTGTATTTGTACCAACAAGTACATGGTGAAAAGTTGTGGCAAAGACAGCTTTCACATTCGAGTGTGCCTCCACCCGTTCTATGTCATTTGCATCAACAAGGTGTTGTCCTGTGCTGGAGCTAACAGGCTCCAGACAGGAACATGGGGTGCCTTTGGGAAGCCCCAGGGCATAGGGACAGGGTTCACCTTGGCTAGGTTATGTCCATCTGCACCAACCTACAGAATAAGTAACATGTGATTGAGCCCCTACACAGGGCCAAGTTTAGGTTTCCTGGCCACCAGAAGATCCATATCTCAAAGAGGTGGGGCTTTACCAAGTTCAAGGCAGATGAATTTGAAAACATGGTGGATGAGAAGCAACTCATCCCTGATGGCTGTGGGGTTAAATATATCCCCAATCATAGTTCCCTGGGCAAGTGGCAAACTCTGCACTCATGAGGGTTTCCACTGCTGCCCCCTCCTTAATCATGCTCATGAATAAATCCTACGTCCTATCAACTAAAAGAAATTAGTGTATGTTAGTCATTTTAAGAAATGCAGAGTTGAGGTCTGGAGATGTAGCTCAATGCCACTTGACTAGCATGGACAATGGCCTGGGTTGCATCCCCACCACCAACACCCACAAAAATACAGAATTGGAATGGCATCTCTAACCACCATGTAGTCAAGATTAGTGGTAAATTTTAATGTAGAGAATAGCTCTGTGTGTTTGCTTGCCAATTAATTTATTTATGGAAGCTGAGGACTAGGTTAACTCTAAGATTCAGTAATATATACATGTATATGCATATATATGTATATTTACATATATGATAATCACCTTGATTTACCTTTCAGGTCAATTTGTCAGGAAAAAAGATCTTTGAATATAACAGTTGTTATGTGCTGTCGAGTGAAGTCCAACTCATAGTGACCCTATGTACAACACAGTTAGCAATGTGTAATTTGCTTAGTATTTAGCCGATATTTATTGAAATCCACTATGAGTTAGGCACTGTTCTCACTTTTCTAAGCATCGAGGATATAGTGGTGGACAAGATAAACATCCTGCTCTCATGGAGCAAGTAAACAAAAAGCAAGATAATTTCAGATACTAAGTGTTATTCTATTAATAAAGTAATACTGAGTAATACTATAAACATTTATGGAAAAGGCATTGCTTTAGCTGTGGAGATCTGGAAGGGCCTTTGAGAAGGCTGAGAAGAAGCTTGAGTACTAAATTGGGGAGAAAGCAGCCTTGTAACCTTAGGTAACGCACTCCAGGGAATGCTGGGCAGAACAAGTTTGGGAAGGAGTTAGAAGATGAGGCTGGAGCACATGGGAGTGAGGAGTTGGGAGGAGTGAGGCGGGCACAGGGAGTTGAGGTAGAGAAGGCTTTGAAGGTGAAGGGAGAGTTTGACTTTTTTTCTAGGTGCAAAACTTTATAGAATTTTAATAAGGGCTGGCACAATTTGATTAGAATTTTTCAGAGACTACTCTGACTCCTAGAGGGAGAATAGCTTGAAGAGGGAAGAGAGAGGGGGGAAATAAGGAGACAAGTTAGGTTTTATTAAGATTAGTCCAAGTGAGAAATGAAAGTGGTTTGGACTAGGATGATGGAGTAGGGATAAAAAGAAGCAGATAAATTTAATGTGTTTTGGAAGTAGAACCATATGAGTGGATGATGTTGAGGGTTGGTATAGATCTCACATCCAAAGAAGAAACTGAATCCTTCTATTTACTTGGTGGGCTGGGATTTAGTTCAGTTGATAGAGTGCTGCGCCGCAGTCTCTGAGGTCCCGAGTTCAATTCCCAGCACCGGAAAAATGGGAGAAGGACCTGGCAATCCACTCCCAACGCAATCTCGAAACAATCAGCCATTGAAAACCTTATGAGGGTTGCTATGAGTTGGATACCGACTCGACGGCACCTAACAACAACAACAACGATTTACTTGGTACACCCTGGTTTTTGGTTGAGTCTAGAGTTAACAGCAATGTCATGTTTTTACTTGTTGTTTTGCTACAAAGTATGTTGGATTTCTTGGCAATACTGGATCCTTTAACTTTTATCTCCTTGAACTCTGTCTAAACTGTGTTTCATTGTTTTCATCTCTGTTACTGTAGAGTTGCTGAAGGGAACTTAGGCACTTTCTCTTAGACAGTTGGTTTGTTATTCTGTGCTACTTTTGCAAAATCTTACACGAAACACTTACACCCAGAACCATTGGAAATGTTGGCAGCATGATTGAATTTGGGCCAGAGTTAATGATCTGTCAGAGCCACAAAATAACTTTTTGTTCATCCTTCTCCCATCCCTAAAACAAATTACTAGAGCCAAGGCCAAACTGATAAAACATACTTCTTTGACACAAATCCTTTGCAATTTCCTTCTTAGTCTTTCTAGAGTTAGACAACAGGCTGTAGATATCATTCATTCATTTACCTCACCCACTTATTCATTCACTTATTTGACAATATATATTGAATGCCTATTACCAGAAGACTGCATATTACCTTTCAGTCCTTCAGGAGTCGGAGAAAAATACTGAAACTCATATTTAAAGTGGAAGATCTTCCAGATAGCAAAGGCTATGTTTTGAGGAAATCCTAGTTATTTAGAACAAATATGGGGCTGGGAATGTAGCTCAGTGGTAGAGTGTGTATTTAGCAAGCACAAGGGCTAGAGTTCGTCCCCAGCAGTGGTGGGTCTCGGGGGAAGGCAGATTTGTTTAAACGCCATTCTCATTCCTTTGCTGTTATTCTCTGGGGACCCACTCTGGGCAGAAGACTTCCTTTACAATTCTTTGGGGAAGTTGTTGCAATTACCTAACACTATGTGGGATTTTCTGGGGTCCTGCTTTCTTGTTCATCTACTCCTTAGATCATAGCCTGAGCCTGTGCTATCAGTTTCTCCCTGAATCATGTGACAGAAAGAGCTTGATAAAGATAGGCGTTTTTGCCAGATTCCAGGCACAGGAATAAAAAGGGGATGGAGAGCATAGCTTAGTGGTCAGGCACTTGCCTGGTGTGCATGAGGCCCTGGGTTTAACCCTCCAGAGGGAGAAAACGCATTTTATTTTTTAAATTTTTTTGTTTTTATTTTTGACTAGAAAATAGAAATGTTCACATTTCAAATGCCATTCATTTTGATCAATCAAATGTCTTTTATACCAGAGGGTTGGCAACCTTTTTGTAAAGGTCCAAATGGTAAATGCTTTCAACTTTGCAAGCAATATATTCTTGGTCACAACTACTCAAAGCTGCTGTTTAGATAGAAGCTTCAGACACTATGTAGATGAATTTACATGGCTGTATTTGTTTTTGGTTTTGAGATAGGATTTTATTATGTAGTTCTAGACTGGCCTGGAACTCACTATATAGATCAGACTGTCCTCAAACTCATTGATCCTCTTGCCTCAGCCTCCCAAGTGCTGGTACTATAGGTGTATACCACCATGCCCAGACTTTTTTTTTTTTTTTTTGAGACAGGGTCTTGCTGTTGTAACTGAGGCTGGCCTGCAACTCACTGTGTAGTGAAGGCTGGCCTCGAACTTACACCAGTTTTCCTCAGCCTCTTGAGTGCTATGACTTCAGATGTGTGCCACCATGCCTGGCATAGCTGTGTTTTAATAAAATTTTACTCACAAAAATAGGTGGCACTCTGGATTTAGCCTGTTGGCCTTGGTTTGCTTTTACTGATTTGCTGTTAGAATTTCCTAATACAAGCTAACATTGAGCAGTCTACTATCCAGTGTATTCCGGGAACTCTGCTAAGTACCTTATGTGCATTCATATGTGCTTGTCTCAAAAACTGTGAAATATTATTATCTTCCTTTTATAGAATGTGAACCTGACGCTTAGAGAGAGCATCAATGACTTGCCCAAGGTCACATACTGAGTGTCAGACCTATTTGTACCAAGGTCAATATATTTTACAAAGTTAACAAACTGCATTTAGTTTGTATGGACTATGCAAAGGGATAATTGTCCCTCAGGTAAAATTGCTCACAACCCGCTAAGCCAGGCAGAAGTGATAACAAGGGAAGTTCAACCCAAAACCATATATTATTTGATCCATAGTTATAGCTGTATAGAAGTACACATTTTTTAAATTGTCTATTTTGTTTTTAAGTAGCTGTTGGAAAATTTCCAACCTTTCCACAGCTACCTTCAGTGTGTGTCTGTTTTTTTATTATCACAGTCAGTTACTAATAATGAGTTATGAAGACAGAAAACTCAAATATGTTAGGGCAACAATAATAATTTTTAAATGGCCTTGTTTAGGCAGATGGCCTTGGCTTACGCCTATAATCTCAGTGACTCAGGAGGCTGAGGCAGGAGAATCATGGGCTCAAGGCCAGAGGCAGCCTGCATAATTTAGCAAAGCCCTGTCTCAAAATAAAAAATAAAGGGGAGCCACGTGTGATGGTGCATGCCTATAATCCTAGTGACTCGGGAGGCGGAGGCAAGAGATTGCAAGTTTGAGACCAGAGGCAGTATGCGTAATTTAGACCCTGTTTCAAAAAAAGTAAAAAATGGGCTGAAGGTGCAGCTCAGTGGTCCAGCACTTGCAAAGCATGCGAGCATGAGGCCCTGGGTTCACCTGTACCACACACACACACAAAAAAAAAAAAAAAAAAAGTGAAAAAATTGGCTGAGGGTGCAGCTCAGTGGTCCAGCACTTGCAGAAGCCCTGGGTTCAACCCCTAGTACTGCAAATAAATAAATACATACATACATACATACATACATACATACATACATACATACATAAATACATAAATAAATACAATTTAAAAAGGGATTTAGGGTGTGGCTTGGGGTATAGAACTTACCTAGTATACATGAGGAATTGTATTCAACAACCTGTACTGCCAAAAGAAAAATGCTGTCTGTCTATGTTGTTGTTAGGTATGGTTGAGTCGAGTCGGACGACCCTATGTATAGCAGATCGAAACACTTGCCAATTCTGTGCCAGGCAAACGATCTTATTTATGTTTAAGCTCATTGTTGTAGACACTGTGTCAATCCATCTGGTGGAGGGTTTTCCTCTTTTGCGTTGACCTGCTACTCTCCCAAACATGATGTCCTTTTCCAGGGATTGATCTCTTCTGACTACATGTCTGAAATATGTAAGACGCAGTCTGGCCATTATGCTTCCAAGGAGCACTCTGGTTGTACTTCTTCTAGGACAGATTTGTTGGTTCTTTTGGCAGTCCATGGTATATTCAATAGACGTCTCCAGCACCACAATTCAAAAGCATCAATTCTTCTCCTGTCTCTCTTGTTCAATGTCCAGCTTTCACAGCCATATGACGCCACTGAAAATACCATGGCATGAGTCTGATGCACCTTTGTCTTCAATGTGACATCTTTGCTTTTCAATACTCTAAAGAGATCTTTTGCCACAGCTTTTCCTAGAGCAATGTGTCTTTTGATTTCTTGACTGCTGCTTCCACGGGTGTTGATTATAGAGCCAAGCAAAGCAAAATCTTGGACAACCTCAATCTTTTCTCCATTTATTGTGAAGTTGCGTGCTGACCTAGTAGTAAGGATTTTTGTTTTTTTGATGTTTAGTCGTAACCCATATTGAAGGCTATGATCTTTGATCTTCATCAGTAAATGTTTTAAATCCTCTTCACTTTCAGCAAGCAGAGTGTGTCATCTGCATAACACAGGTTGTTAATGAGTCTTCCTCCAGTCTTGATGCCGCGTTCTTCCTCATAAAGTCCAGCTTCTCGGATTATTTGCTCAGTGTATAAATTGAAGAGACAGGGTGAAAATATACAGCCCTGACGCACACTGTTCTCACCTTTAAACCACTCAGTGTTTCCTTGTTCCATTCGAACAACTGCCTCCTGATTCATGTACAGGTTTCTCATGAGCACAATTAGGTGTTCTGGTATTCCCATTTTCTGAAGTGTTATCCATATTTTGTTATGATCCACACAATCAAATGCCTTTGCATAGTCAATAAAACATAGATAGACATCTTTTTGATATTCTTTGCTTTCAGCTAATATCCACCTGACATCAGCAATGATGTCCCTGGGTTCCCCGCCGTCTTCTGAATCCCGCTTGATTTTCCGGTAATTCCCTGTCTATATACTGCTGCAGTCGCTTCTGAATGATCTTTAGTAGAATTTTGCTGGTGTGCGATATTAATGATATTGTCCAATAGTTTGCACATTCAGTTGGATCCCCTTTTTTGGGAATAGGCACAAATATGGATCTCTTCCAGTTAGTTGGCCAAGTAGCTGTTTTCCAAACCTGTTGGCATAAACATGTTAACACCTCCAGTGCTGCATCTGTTTGTTGAAACATCTCTATTGGTATCCCATCAATTCCTGGAGCCTTCTGTCTCACCAGTTCTTTCAAGGCAGCTTCCACTTCATCCTTCAACACCATTGGTTCCTCTTCATATGCAACCTCTTGGAATGGTTGGTCATCTACCAATTCTTTCTTGTATAATGACTCTGTGTATTCTTCCCATCTTCTTTTGATGTTTTCTACATCATTTAATATTTTCCCTGTAGAATCTTTCACTACTGCCACTCAAGGCTTGAATTTTTTCTTCACTTCGTTAAGCTTAAGAAACACAGAGCGTGTTCTTCCCTTTTGGTTTTCTGCCTCCAGATCCTTGCACATGTCATTGTAATATTTGTTTTTGTCTTCTCGAACTGCCTTCTGAAATCTTCTGTTTAGTTCCTTAACTTCATCATGTTTTCCTTTTACTTTAGCTGCTCGATATTCAAGGGCAAGTTCTACTGTCTCTTTTGACATGTAATTTGGTCTTTTCTTTTTTTCTTGTCTTTTTAAGAACTTTTTGCTTCCATCTTGAATGACATCTTTTATGTCATGCCACAACTCTTCTGGTCTCCTGTCATTTGTGTCTAATGCCTTAAGCCTATTTTTGAGGTGGTCTCTGAACTCAGGTGGGATATACTCAAGGTCATACCGTGGCTCTCGTATACTTGTTCTAATTTTCTTTAGCTTCAGTTTAAACTTGCATGTGAGAAGTTGATGGTCTGATCCACCGTCAGCACCTGGTCTTGTTTTGACATTTTGTACAGAGCTTTTCCATCGTGTCTTTCCACGTACGTAGTCAATTTGATTCCTGTATGTTCCATCTGGTGAAGTCCATGTGTATAGTCTCCGTTTATGATGTTGAAAAAATGTATTTGCAATGAAAAGATCATTGGTCTGACAAAATTCTATCATGCAATCTCCAGCTTCATTTCTGTCACCAAGACCATATTTTCCAACTACTGAGCCTTCTTCTTTGTTTCCAACCTTTGCATTCCAGTCACCAGTGATTATCAGTATGTCTTGATTGCATGTTTGATCTACTTCAGATTGCAGAAGCAATCTTGTGGCCTTAGTGGTGGGTGCATAAATTTGAATAATAGTCATATTAACTGGCCTTCCTTGTAGGCGTATGGATATTATTCTATCACTGATAACATGATATTTCATGACAGATCTTGAAAGGTCTTTTTTGATGATGAATGCAACTCCATTTCTCTTTAGTTTATCATTCCCAGCATAGTAGACCATATGATTGTCTGACTCAGAATGGCCTATACCGGTCCATTTTAGCTCACTGATGCCTAGAATGTCAATGTTTATGCGCTCTATTTCTCTTTTAACAATTTCTAATTTGCCTAGATCCATACTACGTACATTGCATGTTCCAATTATTAATGGATTTTTACAGTTGTTTCTTCTCATTTTGAGTTGTGCCACATCAGCAAGTTGAGCACCCTGGGGCTTTACTCCATTTCTGTCATCATGGTAGACTCTACTTGGAGGAGGCAACTCTTCCCCAGTAGTCTTTTGAGTGCCTTCCAACCTGGGGGGCTCATTTTCCGGCACTATATCTGACAGTGTTTCTTTGCTATCCATAGGGTTTTCAATGGCTAGTTGTTTTGGGAGTGTTTTGCCAGGTCCTACTCCCTAGTCTCTCTTAGCCTGGAAGCTCAGCTGAAAACCTGTCCACCATGGGCAACCTTGCTCATATCTGAGGTACCAGTGGCAGAACTCTCAGCCTCATCGCAACACACAAGCCCCCACAGTGCAGCAAACTGACAGACGTGGTCTGTCTCTATATATGGATATATACAAACTGTAAACATCAGTACACAAATGGGCCTTTTGATCATTCTATACTCCAGAGTGATGTAATGTTTTTGAGAAATAATAATTGGAGCCCATCATGTCCATTTCTATTGTTCTAAAATTTTTTTATCATTATTATCATTAGGTCTTTGTGTGTGTGTGTGTGTGTGTGTGTGTGTGTGTGTGTGTGTGTGTGTGTCTGCATGCACCTACATGTGCTGAGGATTGAACCCATGCCCTTGTGCATCCTAAATACAATTCTCTACCATTCCATTATACCCCTAAGCCCATTACTAAATTTTAAAAAAAACCTACAATGGGAAAAAAACATTTCAAGAAAGCAATCAGGAACTATGTGTCAGGGAAAGGCCCAGGGAGATTACACCTCTCACAAATCTCACCCAAAGCCAGCATACTTTGTAGGTGGAGGTGGGAGGGTGGCAAATTAGCAAGACTCTGTCTCAAAATAAAAAATAAAAAAAGGGCTTGGGAGTGTGTCTCAGTGGTAGCACATTTGCAAAACATGCATAAGGCCCTGGGTTCAAACCCCAGTACCACAAAAAACAAACGAACAAAAAAACCTCACCCATATAACCATATAATCCAGTCAGACTCTACACCAGTAATCTCTTTCTCAGGAAGGTCATGACCCAGTACTAATTTTTTATCTATAAAAAAATGACAAGATCTTATAATGATCCTCTGTGAAAATGAGGTTCAGAAATACAGTTAAGAAAAACCTGAGAACATGCTGGGTGATAGTGAGTTGCTGAATGTGATGACCTGCAGCAGACACACACCAACTGTCACAGAGCTCTCTCCCCCACTTCCTTCTGAGTTAATCTCACTCACTTTTTCTCCACTATCTTAATCGCTTTGCCTTTCCTGTACCGCCTTAGGTCAGGTTTTGTTATTAAATGTCTCATCACCATCCACAATCATCTATAGCCTCCTGTGGATGATTTTTATACTTTTTTTTTGTGTGTGTGTGTGTGGTACTGAGGGTTGGTGATCGGAGGGCTTCATGCTTGCATGCTTTGCAAATGCGGTACCACTGGGCTGCACCTTCAGCCCATTTTCTTACTTTTTTGAGATAGGATCTCACTAAATTATGCAGACTGTTTCTGGTCTCAAACTTGTGACCCTCCTGCCTCCGCCTCCCAAGTCACTGGGATTACAGGCATGCACCACCGTGCCTGGCGCAAATTTTTATTTTTGAATCAAGGTCTTGCTAAATTACACAGGTTGCCTCTGGCCTTGATCTTGAGCTCTTCCTGCCTTGGCCTCCCAAATGACTGAGATTACACACCTGCACCAGGGCAGTTGATTTCTGTCTCCCAATCCTGCATTATCTCAGTTTTTCTCTACTGTTTGTCTTAATCACTTTGTCTTTATAGAGAAAACACACAGATTAAGTATTGATTGCTAATAAACTTGCTTCTCACATGGGCATCTGTGTTCTGGGGACATTAGCAGGGGTTTGTGTATAGGATTATTGATTTATTGATAGTTAATGACTATTGAATAATAGGGATAATTATTACTAAAATCATCCTTTTAAACTGGGTGCCGTGGCATGCATCCCTGTAATCCCAGTGATTTGGGAGGCCAGAGGCAGCCTGTATAACTTAGTGAGACCCTGACTCAAAATAAAAAAATTAAAAAGGGGCTAGAACACTTGCAAAGTATGTGCAAGGCCCTGTACCAGGCTCAACCCCCAAGTACCAGGAAAAAAAGAGATCATCTTTTTAGGAATAGGTTACATTATCATAAGGTATAAGGCTTTATTTCCTAGAGTCAAGTCCCAGAACTATCATCATCAGAATCATTTAAAGATACATCTTAAAATGCAGATTCCCAGATGGGCGTGGTATCACACATCTGTAATCCAAGCACTTGAGAGGTTGACACAGGTAGATTATAAATTTGAGGACAGTCTGGGCTATAAAGCAAGACTGTCTATAAACAAACAAACAAATAAATTCCAAGGCTCTAGCCCAGACCTGATCAGAAACGAGTTGGGGGGTGTTGCAGGAATCTACATTTTAGTAGAACTCCGTGTAGTTCTTATGTATACCATGAGAGAATAAAGGGCCATACAGATAAGGCTCCAAGGTCTCCAACATCAAAGACCAGGTGGCCAGATGGCTGGACATTGGAAACAAACTGGTCCGAAGGTCAGAATGTTTCTAAGATGCCAACCATCCCATAACATACCACTCCCTTCCCTTATTTTCAAGCTTCCCCCACCTATGCTTCCCACCAAGGTCCCCCCCTGCAGTAGGCCTATAAAACCCTCAGGTACTGCGCAAGCTGGTTTTCCACCCCACTGTCTTGCATCTCACAGGTCAGTGGGTTGTCCCATGTCTGTGTGCCTTTGCTGCCAGATTTTCACTACCACACTGCAGTGCTGATTCCCCACTCTTGGTGTTAAGAGGAAGAAGCTAGTTAGAGTGTAGTGGAGCAGCTTTCACACGGACAAGCATCTTGAACCAGAAAGTCATTCTAGGCTTTTGGTTCCTGAGGGGATCCCAGCCTGGGTACAGAGGTATAGAACGAACACTCCTAGCAGCTTTAGGTAGCTTAAGAGCTGCAGCTCTCTCCTTCCTGTGTTCCCTGCCCGGGGAGGAGAATTCTGCTGGGTGCATCCCAGCTGGGACTGAAGTGGGTAACCCCAGCACTGGGTCTCAGTGCCCATGGAGAGGTCTCCTAGATGAAAGCTACACACTCCTTAATGATTCCTGAAGACTGTTCTAGATTGTGTTGAGAGGTGAGAAAAGGGAAAGAGAAGTTGTTTGAGTAGGAACACAGTAGGCAAGTAGCCATTCTTGGGGGATTTGAATGGAAACACCCAAGTGGTTGTCCCAGTGGGATGGTATTAAGTACTAACTCTTCCAGGACCATCTCTCAGGAACTTTACAAATTTGGAGTAGAGCAAATACTCTGGGATCCCTACCCCCCATTCCCACTTTCATACTCCCAAGAAGAGGGCCCTGTATTCTGGTGATGTCTGGCTATAGTAAAAATGAAATGCCTGCTTCTGGGAAAGCAATCCTGTCTCTGGTAGCAGACAGAACATCCCTCCCTGGGGAAGTCCCCAAAGTGCAGGCTAGAGAAGTATGTTGGCATCAGAGACCTGCCATTGGTGCTAGCTTCCTTTGCAGCCAGTGAGAGTCACGTACCAGGTGGATGAGAACTTAATACTCTGAGAATGAGAGTCGTGCAGGTCTCTGCACACAGCTCTGCAGCTGGGCAGTCCATGGTGTGAATGTCCACATCCACAGAGCACAATGCCCAGTGTCCAGCACACGTGCAAACAGCGTGTGGAGGACTTAGCCACTAACTGGAGGGCCAGGCAATCCTCACTGCTAAATCCAGGGGAAACGTTTCAGCTCTCATCATTCCTGGCTTCTCCATAGTAGGGATTTGATTGACTGCTCCCTCCTTGAAGGTCTTTCCTCCTTTTCCATCCACAGCACTATACTTTTCTGCTTTTCTACCTCCCTGGTGGGCTGGGACTTAGCTCACTTGGTAGAGTGCTGCGCTGCAGTCTCTGAGGTCCTGAGTTCAATTCCCAGCACCACAAAAATGGAAGAAGGACCTGGCAATCCACTCCCAAGGCAATCCCAAAACAGTCGGCCATTGAAAACCCTATGAGGGTCCCTATGAGTCGGATGCCTGCAGCCGTAGCCCTGTGGCATCTGATCCCGTCAGATCTCAGAAGCTAAGCAGGGTCGGGCGTGGTTAGTACCTGGATGGGAGACCGCCTGGGAACACTAGAAGCTGTAGGCTTGGGAGAAGGACCTGGCAACCCCCTCCCAAAAATCAATCTGCCATTGAAAACCCTATGAACAGCAGAGAAGCACTGACAATAGTGTTTCGCCTGTTGTACTCAGGGTCGCTATGAGTTGGATACTGACTCGACAGCACCTAACAACAACATGAGTCGGATACCCACTCGACGGTACCTAACAACAACAACCTCTCTGGTATTTTTTTGGTGTGTATGTGTTTCCTTTAAGAGCTGTTTCAATCTGTCTCATAACTATGATGTTCTTTAAGAGTTCTCCTGGGTTCTTACTTTCTCCAGGCTCCCCAGGGCAGTGCCATCTGTTCTTAAGACCTTAGTTATCATCTATGTCTACTTCACCTTCTCAGTGCACTTTTTCCCAATTAGTAGAATTTGTTGAATACTTCTCTCTCCCCCACCCGCCTCTCTCTCTCTCTCTCTCTCTCTCTCTTTCACACACACACACACACACACACACACACACACACACACACACACTTGAATTCATTTCCTTTTTAAAAATAGCTATTACTTGAGCCAAGTGTGGTGGTTCATTCCTATAATCCCAGCACTCAGGAGGCGGAGGCAGAAGGATCTTGAGTTGAGGCCAGCCTGGGCAATTTAGTGAGACACTGTCTGAAAAAAAAAAAAAAAAGCCACACACAAACACCCACAAAAATTATTACTTTATTCTAAATAATACTTTCTGTCCATTTAAGAAATGCTTTTTCATGTTTGAGACAGGTTCTTATAGTGTAGTCTAGGCTAGCCTCAAACTCATGCTCCTGCTTCTACCTCTTTGTGTGTGTGTGTGTGTGTGTGTGTGTGTGTGGTACTGGGGGTTGAACCCAGGGCCTAGTGCTCACATGCTTTGCAAGTGCTGGACCACTGAGCTGCACCCCCAGCCCATTTTTTTTTTACTGTTTGAGACAGGGTCTCGCTAATTTACAGACTGCCTCTGGTCTCAAACTTGCGATCCTCCTGCCTCTGCCTCCCAAGCTGCTGGGATTACAGGCGTGCGCCACCGCACCCAGTATGCTTCTACCTCTTGAGTGCTGGGATTCAGGTGTGTGCCCTGACATTGGCTCAAGAAATATTCTTAATTTTAAAAGTAATTCCAAGGAATTTGAAAAGTAGCAGTCCCCCATCCTTCCTATCCTTCCCTTCAGCCACTCCCAGGAGAGAACTCTTTAACTGTCTTTTGGTGGTTGCCTGGATATGTTGTAACAATATGCTCAATCACTATGGGGGGGGGCGGTGTGCATGCATATGTTTTTGGCAGGGAAGTTTGGGACAGTTTCTTGCTAGATAGCCTAGGCTGGCCTTGAACTTGCAATTCTCCTGCCTCCACCTCCCAAGTGCTAGAAATATAGGCTTTCACCACCACACCAAAACAATCCTTCCTTAATTTTAAATCTTATTTCAGGTACTTTTGGACAATGCCAATGGTTGGAAACTATTGCATAGTGAGGATCTGGGAATTTATGTAGACTTTGAGCATTAATTCTTAGGGAAAGAATTTCCTAGCCCAGTATAGGGGGGCACAGCTGTAATTCCAGTTTGGGAGACTGAGGCAGGAGAATCGTAAGTTCAAGACCAGCCTGGGCTACATACAGCCTGTCTCAAAAACAAAACAAAACAAAAACAAATCCCCATATTTTCCTTTCATGGGCTTTTGCTATAAAATATGTGTGTGTGTGTGTGTGTGTGTGTGTGTGTGTGTGTGTGTGTATATATATATATATATATATATATATATATATATATATATATATATATATATGTGACAACAACAACAACAACAATATTTGTATTTGGCCTTGTCATACAACATGAACTCTGCCGAGGGCCTTTTGGCAAAACTTTCTTGAGTGGATGCATCTGATGGCCTGATCCTTCCTTTAAGTTGTCCAAAGACACAATGACAGGGCACTGCAGCCTGCCCTCTAGATAGAATCCAGGTCCCCTTCAGAGAGTGCATTAGCATCTCTGCCCTCAGGGTGGAGCTCAAGAGCGACTCCATCATCTGGCCATATAGAGTGCCTTGGCTGACAGGGCAGGAAGGATGCATGAGGCTGCTCTCAATGCAACCAGTGATCTGAAAGTTTGTGCAGCTGCCACTGACTCACATGTGGGACCTAAGAAGCCCTGATTCCCTTCATGCTTTGCTGCCAGAGCCCCAAATAGACCTGACCCGACTCAGTGTGTGCCTGACTGTGCCAAGTGCTCATATGTGTCCCTTGTCTGGCCCTTCACTGAGGCCCAGACTGAAAGATATCTGTGATGATTAATTTTCTGTGAGTTTGGCTAGGCCATTCTAGGGCTGAGTGTGTAGCTTAGTGGTAGAGCACTTGCCTTGCATTTGTGAGGCCCTGTATTTGGTCCCCAGAACTGTCCCCACGTACCCCAAAAACCCTGTTCTAGATGTTGCTGTCAAGGTATTTGGGGGATGAGATTAATTTAATCTGTAAATCAGTAGACTTTGAGCAACACATGATGTGATAGGCTTTGTCTAATCAGTTGAAGGCCCTAAAAGAAAAAGCTGAGGTTCCTGGAGGAGGAAGGAATTCTGTCCCCAGACTGCCTTTGAACGCAAGACTGCAGTAGTAATTCCTGCTAGAATTTTCATCCTCCCAGACTTCCCTGCAAATTTCAGATTTGTCAGACTCACAATAGCATAAGCCATTCTCCTAAAACAAGATTCATCATGTAAAGACAAGGATTCAAATTAGGCATCACAGGGCGTGCCTGTGATCTCAGTGATTTGGGAGGCTGAGGCAGGAGGTGAATTCAAAGCCAGAGGCAGCCTGAGGAACTTAGTGAGACCCTACCTCAAAATAAAAAAGAAAAAGGGCTGGAGGTGCAGCTCAGTGATGAAGCACCTGCCTAGCATGCATGAGGCCCTGGGTTCAATCCTAAGTACCACACACATACACATACACACAGAGTGTACTTACACAGACCTAGATGGTATAGGTCTGTCACTCAATAGGACCTGGACTGCATCAAGAGACATAGTAAGCAAGAGCTGCAAAAGGCTACTGCACGGCATATAGTAATTTTTTTTTCAGTGCTAAGGCTCAAACTCAAGGCCTGGTGCATGCTAGGCAAGCACTCTACCACTGGGCTACACCACCAGCCCCTTTTTTCCTTTATAAATAGGAGAATGATAAAAAGTAGAATATAGCACATACATAAGCTAGTAACATGTTGTTATTGTTGTTGTTGTTGCTGCTGTTGTTAGGTGCTGTGGAGTGGGGTCCAACTCATAGCAACGCTATGTACAACAGAATGAAACACTCCCCAACACCGTGCCATGCCTGGTACTATTGTCAGTGCTTCTCTACTATTCATAAGGTTTTCTTTTTGTTTGTTTGTTTGTTTGTTTTTCATAAGGTTTTCAATGGCAGATTGTTTCAGGAGTGGATTGCCAGGTCCTTCTCCCTAGCCTATAGAATCTGGTTATTCCCAGGTGGTCTCCCATCCAAGGACTAACCAGGCCAACCCTGCTTAGCTTATGAGATCAGGCAAGATCAGATGTCAGGGTGCCATGGCTGCAGACTAAACTAGCAACATAGTCATTCATTATGATTACCAAGAATCATGTACTGTACACACTTGTATGTACTGTACACACTTGTATTTGTTGTACTTTTATATGACTGGAAGCTTGGTAGGTTTGTTTACACCAGTATCACCACAAACACATGCATTGTGCTACCATGTTACAATTGCAGCACCTGTGACATCACTAGGAACAGGAATTTTTTAGCTCCATTATAATCTTATGGGGCCACTGTCATATACATGGTCTGTCACTGGTCAAAACATTAGGGGTGTGTGTGTGTGTGTGTGTGTGTGTGTGTGTGTGTGTGTGTGTGTTCGTTCTGTCTGTCTCTCTGGAGCACCCTGACCAATACAGTGCCTGAGGTGTGATGCCCCACCTCTGCCTTCCAGTGCTTGTATTTGACCAGAAGGGTATTCTAGGCTTGACCAAGTAAAGCATTGGGGATGAATAGTCTGACCTCACCTGGTCAGGGACTAACTCCTGGACTAACTCTCGAACCTTTCTGATTCCACATCAGCCCTGGCCTTCCCTGACAGCAGAAACTAATCATCAGCCATCTAAGTGGGTACTGTCTACCTCAGCCCCTGGAATCTTCTGCCTTGCCCTGGATGCAGACCTGCTTTTATTTTTTTATTTCTGTATATAAAGTAGCCAGGTTAGTTTTATACTTTCCTTTACATTGTTTTTGAAAAGCTGAATACCACTTAGGTGAGCAGTGTTCTAATGGGAAATCCAGGTATCTCTAGGACCCTGGGGGGCCTGCCTGTATCTGGTATCTGCCTGAAGTGTGTGATCAGAATATGTTTGTGCGAGTCTGTGCCTGGCTTCCTTTATCTGCCTCCTTCTGACCCAATAAATAGAATTACACCATGTCATAATCCTTCTTGAACAATTAATGTGTGCTGGCCTTGGGACACACGTTCTCCTATTGTCATCCTATTGTCATCGTTGACGTATTAATAGATTAGTTAGCAAGCCCAAGGACAACAGAATTATTGAGTTAAATGGAATCATGTGACTAAGCTGGATGTTAGGAGTCCACCTGATAGTGCTGCTGTTAGTGGCAGGGGCTTGGGTTACCCAGATGGTAGACATGGATTTGATGGTAACTAGGTACTGTCATGTAAATAGAGGCTGACTTGAAGCATAAGTATACAGGCTTGAATTAAGGCTATAGTAAATTTATTTATTTCTTAACTGGTACTAGGGTTTGAACCCAGGGCTTTATGCATGCTAGGCAAGCACTCTACCACTGAGCTGCACCCCACCTGTTTTTTAAATTTTTTAAAATTTTGTACTGGGCTTGGTGGTGCATCCCTATAATCCCAGCACTTGGGAGTTGAGGCAGAGGCAGGAGGATCAACACAAGTTCAAGTTCCAGGCCAGCCTGGGATACACAGTGAGACTCTGTCTTGAAAAAACAAAAAACAAAAAACAAAAACAAAAGCAAAATAAAACAAAAACAACAATAAAAAAAAAGAAAAAAAGAAAAATTTATTTTGAGACAGAGTCTTGCTAAATTATGCAGGTTGCCTCTGGCCTCAGACTCAATTCTCCTGTCTCAGTGTCCTGAGTCCCTGCAGTTACAGGCTTGTACCATGGCACTTGCCCAGGCTATGGCAAATTTAAAGATGGCAAGTAAAATTGAAATAATAAATGTAGTTAGGGTCAGTTGTGGTGGCTCACACCAGTAAGCCCAGCTACAGGGGAGGCAGAGGCAGGAGGATTACAGGTTCAAGACCAGAGGGGGGACCCTGCCTTATATACTATAGAACAGTCTGGGGATGCAGCTCAGTGGCGGAGCATTTGCCTAGCATGTTCGAGGCCTTGGGTTCAACCCCCAAGTACTGGCAAAAACAAAAACAAAAACAAAAACAAAGCAAAACCTTAATGTAGCTCCTCTAAGTGTGTGAGTAGGTGGCTGGCCGTAATGCTAGCTGTGGGTTGATCAGCTAACCTCCATCTGAAGGAACAGCTTCCTTCCTCTGCTCTGTGTCAATAATGATGTGCAGCTTCAGTGAACCCATCCAATCTCTTTTTAATTCGACACATTCAGGCAGGGCCTGCCTTGTACCAGGTGCTGGGCTGGGTCCTGAAGACCCTATAGGGAGTGAGGCACAACTGTTGCCATCTGGGGGCACATAGTCCAAATGTCATCCCTGAAGCCTGGGTCTGAAGGGAAGTGAGGGGCATTAGAATTGAGAGCCCCAGGTTCTTTGCTGTCTTAGCTGTTTATGGTGACAGCACAGGTACCTTGAGCCTAGTAGTAGTTTGAGTCTAAAATGTTAGCTTTACTTTCAGGCTGGCCAACCCCCAACTCCACAGACCTTCTGTAAGTCACACTGGGCTCCTTCACTTTCTGCCCCTCATAAGTCCTATATGTGGTGCCTACAAGCTGGAGTTTCAGCCTCACCTAGATCTGGGCCTGGGTCCTAGCTATGCTATTCACCAGCTGTGACCTGGCCTCATGACTTAACCTCTCCCAGCTTCTGTTTACTCACCCATAAAACTAATTAGGGAGAAAGAATAGTTCTGTACTTTCACTGGTGGGGTGGTTGGGGCATTTAGTGAGATGATACCCATCACAGTCCCTTGCATAGTGCTAAGTAATGCTAACCTCTATATTGTTGTTGTTAGGTATCCAACTCACAGTGACCCTACTTACAATAGGTGAAACAGTATTCTTACTGCTTCTCTGCTATTCATAGGGTTTTCAATGGCTGACTGTTTTTTGGGAGTGGGTTGCCAGGTCCTTCTCCCAAGTCTACAACACCTGGTGTTCCTAGGCGGTCTCCTATCCAAGTGCTAACTAGGACCAACCCTGCTTAGCTTCTGAGATCTGATGGGATCAGAAGCCACAGTGGTGCAGCTGCAAGCCAACCTATATATTATTATTTTCATAATTGTTACTTATCTCCTTATTTACCTATTATTGATTAGTCAAATCAAAGACCATTCTCCCCTTTCTCCTCTTACCTTCCTCCTTATTTTAAACAGAACTCAAGGCAAATTCCAGCAAGCTGATAAAAACAAAGGAAAATGAAGATGTGGACATAAAGTTGAGCCAGCCAAGAGACTAACACAGAAATAAATACCTTCATTTTTGTGGGTCATAGGACTGTCTCTGAGCTTCTTTGTAACCACTGAGAAAAGGGAAACTAGGCTGATCATGCAATTCAACCTGTGGTTCATGAAATAAAACAACCTAATGGGTCAGGAGCAGCACATGTGGACAGGATTTTCTCCTCTCTGTGCTTCTTCTTGACCTTATGAATCACTTTACTGAAGGCAGAACATCGTGAGAAAGCATTTCTGAATATGCCAGAGGTCCTGACCCTTTGTAGAGGCTCACCCCTCACCATCTCCAGCTGACCCATTAGGGAAGACCTACTTCCATGCCAGAGAACTGATCTTGCAATAGGGCTGTGTTTTTGAAACAACAAAAAAACGTCACACACAGATAGCAAACAAGATGTGCTGCGTTGTGGTTAAGCCGTTTTGTAGCAACACTTGTTTCCTCTCTTTTGCAATTTTAAATCTAATGGGACTTGACCTAAACATGCAGCATGCAGGTCCAGTGCTCAGAGTGATCTAACTTAGGTCTCGGCCCCAAGTGGGTCTCAATTTTCACTTGACTCTTTGGAGCTGCTTATCCAGCGCAGCAATCAGCAAAGGTTTATGGGGCTTTTCTTCTTGGCAAGGCCCACAGAGGGGAGGGGGGCAGGGTACCCTGAGAAGCCAGGCTGTTCCCCACCACCCTCAACCATCCACCTGGCATGGGTGGGCAGGGAATCCCATGCTTATTGCTTGTGTTTCTCCCTCAGGGGATCTTTGGGAGTAATCTGATATGGGACTTTCTGAAACAATTTGTCATTTGGAACTTTTAAAAATGCATCACCTCTTAGTAGGGCTGATGGTCAGCACTTACATTTCTGTCCAGTGGAAACCACAGGATCCCAGTCTCTGGCTTTGTGGGAGGCCTACAGGGTCGGCATTAAATGCCTATGATCACAGATAGAACTAGACTGTGATCTTTACTTGGGTTCATGTCAAGACTCTGAAATTGGTTCTAGGAATATTCTTTTCCCAACCAGTTATGGTTACCTGTATTTTGGCATCTTTGGAGAGGTTTATGGCTGGATCTTAAGTGTCCCCTAAGAGCTCAGGTGTTGAAGGCTACAATGTAAGTAATCTGTCATTGACCAAGACTTTATGGAGCCTATGCAGGTGTTCAGAGGTAGGGCCTTTGGGATGTGATGTACTCATGAGGGCTCTGTGCTCCTGAGTGGGTTGGTCCAAGTGTGAAGTCATAACAGTGGGCTTCAGGGGGGCTTTGCTACAACAGTGAGTGCTTTTTCTTGCTGTTGGTGCCTTAAGGTGAGCAGTTCCCTCCACCATGTGCTTCCACCATGATGTCCTGCTTCGCCACAGACCTAGAAGCAACTGGGTCATGTGGCCATGGACAGAAACCTCTGAAACTGTGAACCAAAATAACCCTCTTCTCCTTCAGGTTGTTTTCTCTTGCTGTTTGTCACAATGACAGAAAACTGACAGACACAGGAGGAATTCAAGGAAGAACCTTGACCCAAAATGCGCTGGTACCTGACACACTTCCCTGTCAGATGGGTGAGACCAGGGAGGAGGGGGTAGGATAAGGGAGGGAAGGTGACCCAATGGGCTGGTATCTGTGAGGACTGAGTGCAGGACTTAGGACTGAACAATTTAACCTATGTTATCTCCGTTCCACGTGGGAGGAAATACCTTATAGACTCAAGGGGCTGAAGAAAACTCCCCCAAGCTCACAGAGCTAGAAAGTGGCAGGAGTCTGGCTTCAACATTTGAGTGACTGAAAAGCCAAGAGTCACCTCCCTGAGGAAAAAAACCAAAAAACAAACCCAAAGGCTCACCCAAACAGTTGCCAGGAGAGCTGGGTCCAGCAGAGGAGTGCTGGGCCCCCAAGTGATTCTGATGGCCAGCCAGATTCGGGGACCTCATTGGAAAGAACTTTCCTTGTAGGTCCATCCTATGGGGAGGAGTGACAGGTTCCACCTGGAACCTGGCTCTGAGCACCAAGGCAGAAACTCACTCAAATGGTAGGCTCTTGATGAGTAAGACAGGGGAGAGCAAAAAAGAGGAAGCTGGGTCCTTTCTGCGGAAACTTCTATGAGAATAGAATTGAGTGCAGACTGGGTCACTGTTTGAGAGCACAAAAAGCTGTGCAAAATGCTGCGTGGTGACTTCGGCTCCCGTCCCACGCCCTCTGGCTGCTGATGTCATGCCAAGAATTTCAGCTGTCCTTGGGGATGGGGGTTGGCAGCAGGGAACCATGGTTCTGAGGCATGACTTCTAGTGCAAACTGCCATGAAGCAGATGCAATCCCCTGATTAGGGTACTCCCTTTCTGACTACAGATGCCTGTCATGTACAAGGGAAGACTTGATGGTCAGTCTATGAATCTGCACTCACTGCAAGGGTTCTTAACCTTTTGGGGATCCAGATCCCTTTGTAAAGCTAATGAAACCATCAGCCCTCTCCTGAGGGAAAAGCATGTGTACCCAAATCTTGGCCAACAATGTCAGGGAACTTCATGAGCTTCCTATGTGGAGCCCATGGGGCCCATGGTGAGCCCTGCTAGTCCATCTAGAAGCATCCAGTGTGTCAACCTGTAGCTGTGGGAAGCCACTGAGCACTTGGAATGTAGCAGGTCTGTGTTGAGAGGTGCTGTGAGTGCAAACTGGATTAAAGATTTAGTGTGGAAGAAGAAAGTAGTTGGGGAAGGAGCTCCGCGTAAAGCCCTGAGTTTAATCTCCAGTACTAAAAGAAGGAGAAAGAGGAGAAGGAGAAGGAAGAGGAGGAATACCTCATTAATAATTTTTATTGCCAAGTATGATGGTGCATTCCTGTAATCCCAGCAACTCTCGGGAGGCAGAGGCAAGAGGATTGTGAGTTTGAGGCCAAAGGCAGCCTGTGTAACCTAGTGAGACCATGTCTTGAAACAAAAATAAGATAAAATGGGCTGGGGGGTGCAGCCCAGTGGTAGAGCACTCGCAAAGTATATGCAAGGCCCTAGGTTCTGCTCCTAAGGGCCACAAAAATGAATGAATAAATAAAAAATAATAAAATTTAAAAATTGATTATATATTAAAATGTAAGTTAGATATTTGGGGTGAAAATACATTATTCAAATTGATCTGGGGCTTGGGGTGTAGCTCAGTGGGACAGTGCTTGCCTAGTATGCTTGAGGCCCTGGGTTTGATCTCCAACATCACACACACACACAAAAATTATTTCATCTGTTTCTCTCTCTCATTCTCTCTCTCTCTCTCTCTCTTTATTTTTTATGGTACTAGGGAGTTGAACCCAGGGCCTCAAGTATGCTTTTTGCAAGCACTTAACTACTGAGCCATACCTTCAGCCAGTTTTGTGCTTTGTGTTTTGACTCAAGGTCTTGCTAAGTTACTTAGGCTGCCTCTAGCCTTGAACTTGTGATCCTCATGTCTCCGCCTCCTGAGTCGCTGGGAGTAAATGCGTTGCACCACCGCATCCAACTTCTTCTGTTTCTCTTTACTTTTAAAAAGTGTGGCTAGAACATTGTGCCCAGTATGCCCAGAGAGGCTAAGGTACAAGGATCAAGAGTTCAAGGCTAGCCTGGGTTACATAGTGAGTTCAAGGCCAGCTGGGCCTATAAAGTGAGACCCTGTTTCAAACAAAACAAAACAAAAGAGAAAACAACAATCCGTGACTGGCATTATCTACCAAGTGGACAGTGCTTCTCTGATGACATCCTGCCGGTAGAGCCTCGCCACCCTTTCCCCTCAGTTCTCTTTCACCCTGTAGTGCAAGCCCATCCTTCCTCTTTTTCGAAGACATCTTACGAGAATGAGGAGGAAAATCTTTGCGGGAACCCACTCTCAGTTCCCCACTAGATGGGAAGCTCCTTGAAGGCAGGGAGGTCTGATGCTCTGGATCCCTCCAGGGATGGATGCCCAGTGATGGAGTGAGCCATTTTTGGCCACTGATGAGACTAGAATTCCAGGTGACATTGGGTTATTAGTTCCCTAGGGCTGCCCTAGCAAAGTATCACAAACTGGATGGCTTGCAACTACAGAACTTTATTTTCTCACCAATCTGGAGGCAGGACATCAGGATGGAGGTCCTGGCAGGGCAATACTCCTTCTATAGGACCCAAAGGAAGGGGCTTCCTTCTCCACTCTCACCTCCAAGGGTTGCTGGCCATCCTCTGTGCTCCATGGCTTGCAGACTCATCATGCCAGTGTCAGCCCCTTGGTCATGTGGAGGCCTCCCTTGGTCAATCCAGCACAATTGTTAAGCATCTTCTGTGAGTAAGATATTTCCAAGAATACAGTTAGTGATTGAGGAATTTCCCCAGAAGTTCTAACCTAAGAAGAGGAAGGATAGAGGGCCTAGGGTGCCAAGTGCCAGTCTAGATTCTAGGGACACAATGACATTCACAGGGGAACATGACACAGTCATTGCCTCCCTGGAGCCCACATTCTAGTGATGTTGTCGCTGTTAGGTGCCATCGAGTTGAGTCTGACTCATAGAGATCCTATGTCCAACAGAACAAAACACTCCCCAGCACTGTGCCTTGCCCAGACCTATATCAATGCTTCTCTGCTATTCATAGGGTTCTCAGTGGCTGATTGTTTCAGGATTGTTTGGGGAGTGGACTGCCATATCTTTCTCCCATTTTTGCAGTTCTGGGGAATGGACCAAGAGCCTCAAAGAATGCAGAGCAGCACTCTACTGAGCTAAACCCCAGTCCACATTCTACAACCCCACATCATATCAGATATCAGACATACATGGGCATATTGATTATTGGCTGTGGGACGCAAGGCAGGGGGACAGGGAGGAAAAGGCTGTGAGAGGTGGTGGTCTATTTTTGACAGCATAGGAGGGGCAGAGAAGATTACCCCAAGGTGACACTTGACAGAACTGAGTGAAGCATCAGTGAGTGGCAGAAGTGTCTGGGGGCAGAAATCCTGGGCAGACACAAGAGGAAGGGTAATGTCCCTGAGGCAGGAATATGTCTGATGAGTTCAAAGAACGTTGGAAGTGGGCCCAGGACCAAGATGGAGGGGTGAGAAGGCTGGGGTAGGAGCCTGCACCCCACCCTTCAGCCAGCATGCTGGGCTTGGGTGGTGCTGGTGATGCTGACGGCTTCCAAGGCTTCTGGCTCATGGGTTTCACATCTTCCAGCTCCACTCCCCTCACAGCCTGGCCAGGTTGGAGCCTGGTTGCCTCTGGGTCTTGCTGAGCATTGAAGCATTCTGACGCCATTGTCACTGTCTTTTCCAGACTGTAAGAATAGAAATGGGGAAAAGCTGGGCATGGTGTTGCATGCTGGTAAACCTAGCACTTGGGAGGCTGAGGCAGGAGGATAAAGGAGAGTTCCAGGCCAGCATGGGCTACACAGCAGCAGGGAGTGTCTTTCCTCTGCTACTGGCTGTTGAAGTTCAAGGCCCTACACTTTCCCCTTTTCTTCTTCTCACAGAAATGTGCCTGAGACTTTTCACTCTGCCAAACCCCTCCAGGCTTTGAGTCTGGCTTCTCTTTCCTCTGGAAGGGGCAAGTAGCAGGAGGATAGCTCTTTACCAGTCTCACTCCTTGGCCTCCTTAAGGCCTTCACTCCCATGTAAACTCCTTGGATGGGCTCCCCTGAGCTCTTTATTTAAGAACGTATTCCACTGCCGAATGTCTGGCTGCTTTACTTTGTTCATTTCCCCCACAGCATTTTTTTATGATATCTTTAAGCCTTACATGTTGCTACGTGTCTTCCCGACTGTCACCCCCATCCTACTAAATTGTAAGCTCCATTTGGGCACAGATCTGTGCCTTTTGTGCATTGATTTAGCCCAAGCACTTAAACCAGTGCCTGACACACAGTGTTGTTGTTGTTGTTGTTGTTGTTGTTGTTGTTGTTGTTGTTGTTAGGTTCTGTCCATTAGGTCCGACTCATAGCAACCCTATGTACAACAGAATGAAACACTCCCTGACACTGTGCTGTGCCTGGCACTATGTCAGTGCTTCTCTGCTATTCAAAGGGTTTTTGATAGCTGATTGTTTTGGGATTCAGGAGTTGGTTGCCAGGTCCTTCTCTCATGTTTATGGTGCTGGGGACCGAACCTGGGGCCTCGGAGAGTGCAGAGCAGCACTCTACCAACTGAGCTACCAACAGAAAAAATATTTGTGGACTAAAATGAATAAAGTGAATTGGGTTGTGAAGAAGAATCATTAATAAGTAAACAGGAAGAGCTTAGGATCACTCCCCACCCTGTCCTCCATGAGGGAAGCAAGGTGCAGAAAACAGAAAGGAGTTCTTTCCAGAGGCACAGGGGAGTGGAGCTGCACATGACGAGCCTGTCCTCAAGGGCCTGGAGTGGGCAGTGTCACCTCCTTGCACAACTCCAGGTGGCATCATTTTTGCTGAATTTGAGGTGAGACAAGTTGGGGAGAGGCTGTGGATGGAGTATGGTTGTGGGGCTCAGAGCAAAGAGCGAGCACAACTGTGCAGGGGACAGCATGGAGGGCCTAGACCTGCCCCCCAAACATTACTACCTCAAGGCCAGGAGGAGAGCGTGCTGAGAATGGACTCCATGCTGGTTCCTGTGCCCAGCACAAGGCCTGGCCAATGTCAGCACCAACTTTGCATCTGGAGTCCCTACTCAAGTAAGGAGTGGGGTCAGGCCTCCTCCACCAGGCGATTCTCATCTGAGTCAGATTTCAGAACCACAGCTCATCCCAGGACTGTGGAAAGATCTAGATTGAGAATTCTTAATCCAGTAGCTCCACAGACAAAATTCAAAGGAATGCTCAAAGGAATTGAGCATTTTCTTCCACTGTTGATGTAGGTGTCAAACCAAAGTAGTGTCAATAGTGCCTGTGACTTTGTCACTCATAGAAATCTCAGGTATTTTCATTTTGTTCTACAGTTGTTGTGGACATATTAAAATATCATTTAAGTTCATCTCTACTTCAAAATTAAGGTGATTATGGTGGTGATGTGTGGGGAAGGACAAGGCAAGGGCTGAGGCACTCCTTGCCCACGTATGGGCCTCTCAGGTTTAGCACTCTAAGCCTACCTCTCTGTAAGATGTACCTGAGGCACATCCAATCACACAGACCCATGTGATGGGACAGTTGCCATTGCCGACCTTGTTTGTCCGCACATACTCTCCTCCCTATTTCCTCTTTTCATGGGCTTGCCTAGGCCATGCCCCAGACTTGCCTGATGGATGCCCAAGCTTTATTGGGCCATCTAATTCAACAAGCATACTGATTGGTGCTTGCTACATAACAAGATTCTGACACAATACCTTCTTTCATCTTACAGCAATTGCTGTATAAGCTGAGCTTCTCCTTAAAATAAACGGATTGACTCTTTGAAGCTGTCCCTGGAGTGTGTGTTTGAGAGCCGGGGTGCCACACCCTCTTCAGCTGTTTGTGGCACCACCTCTTCCGGTGGAGGCCCAACAGGGATGTGGTAGAGAATGTACTTAGCATGTACAAGGTCCTAGGTCAACTCCCAGAATCACAAATTTCTTTTAATTTAAAAAAATTTTTTGAAACAGGGTCTCACTGTGTAGCACAGACTGCCCAGGAACTCACTATGTAAACCAGGCTGGCCTTGAACTCATATAGATCCTCCTGCTTGAGCCTCCTGAGGGCTGGTATTATAGGCATAAACCTATATATTGGCTTGTTTGTTGTTGTTAGGTGCCATTGAGTCAGGTCCAACTATAGTGACCGTATATACAACAGAACAAAATACTCCCTGACTCTGTGTCATGCACACAATCTTTTTTATGTTTAAGCCCACTGTTGCAGACACTGTGTCAATCCATCTAGTTGAAGGTCTTCCTTTTTTTATAGACCCACCACTCTCCCAAACATGATATCTTTCTCCAGGGATTGGTCCCTCCTGACAACATGCCCAAAATATGTATGATGTAGTCTAGCAATCCTTGTTTCCAAGGAGCATTCTGGTTGCACTTCTTCTAGGATGGATGTTCTTTTGGTTCTTTTGGCAGTCCATGGTATATTCAATATTCATCTCCAGTATCATAATTCAAAAGCATCAATTCTCCTGTCTCCCTTATTCAACATCCAGCTTTCACAACCATATGATATGACTAAAAATGCCATGGCATTAGGTACACCTTCGCCTTCAGTGTAACATCTTTACTTTTCAACACTTTAAAGAGGTCTTTTGCAGCAGCTTTTCTCAATGCAATGTGTGTTTTGATTTCTTGACTGCTGCTTCCTTGGGTGTTGATTGTAGAACCAAGTAAAGCAAAATTTTGGACAAACTCAATCTTTTTCCATTTATCATGAAGTTGCTTACTGACCCAGTTGTAAGAATTTTTGTTTTCTTGATGTTGAGACACAGTCCGTACTGAAGGCTGTGTTCTTTGGTCTTCACCAGTAAATGTTTCAAATCCTCTTCAGTTTCAGCAAACAAAGTGTGTCATCTGTATAATGGAGGTTGTTAATGAGTCTTCCTCCTATTCTGATGCCACATTCTTCATGTCCAGCTTCTCAGATGATTTGCTCAGCATAGAGATTGAAGAGATACAGTAAAGGATACATCCCTGATGCACACCTTTATTGACTTTAATACAGGCAGTGTTTCCTTGTTCTGTTCAAATGACTGCCTCCTTATCCGTGTAGATATTCCTCATGAGTACAATTAGATGCTCTGGCATTCCCATTTTTTGAAGGGTTATCCATAATTTGTTATGATCCACACAGTCAAATGTCTGTGCATAGTCAATAAAATGTAGATAGACACCTTTCTGGTATTCTCTGCTTTCAGTTAATATCCATCTGATATTAGCAATGATGTCCCTTGTTCCATACCCTCTTCTGAATGTGGCTTGGTTTTCTTGCAGTTCCCTGTCTATATACTGCTGCGGTCACTTTTGAATGATCTTTAGTAAAGTTTTACTTGTGTGAGATATTAACAATATTGTTCAATAACTTCTGCATTTGGTTGGCTCCTCTTTCTTGGGAATAGGCACAAATACAGATCTCTTCCAGTCAGATGGCTTAGGACCACAAAAATATTTTAAAAACCCAGAACAAAATTAAGGTAGTTTTTAGGCCCATTCCTAGTTTTCTTATTAATTGCATTAATAAAAATGTGTAGCTGGGCCGGGCACGGTGGCATCCACCTGTAATCCCATTGACTCAGGAGGCAGAGACAAGATCACAAGTTGGAGGTCAGAGGCAGCCTTTGTAACTTAATGAGACCCTGTCTCAAGATAAAAAATAAAAAGGGGGCTAGGAGTGTAGCTTAGTGGTAGAGTGCTTGCAAAGCATGTGCAATGCCCTGGATTCAAGCCCTAAGTACTGGGAAAAAAAAAGAGAGAGAGAGAGAGAGAGAGAGAGAGAGAGAGAGAGAGAGAGAGAGAGAAAGAAAGAAAGAAAGAAAAGAGAAGAAAGCATAGCTGGGTGCTTTGGCACACTGCTGCAGTCCCAGTAACTCCAGAGGCTGAGGCCAGAGGCAGCCTGTGCAACTTAGGGAGACCTTACCTCAAAGTAAAAACTAAAATGGGGCTGCAAGTACAGCTCAGTGGTGAAGTACTTGCGTAGCATGCATGAATCCTTGGATTTAACCCTCAGTACTGCTCAATAAATAAATAAATAAAAACTAAAAAATATTATAATCGCTGGTATTCTATGTAACTGTTTCTATCGAAGTCCTATGTATATTTTTAATATTTATTTATTATTTTTTTTTAAAGAGACAGGGTCTTGCTATGTTGCCCAGGCTCGCCAGAACTCCTAGGCTCAAGTGATCTTTCTGCCTCATCCTCCCAAGTGCTGGGACTACAGGTGAAGAACTGTGCCTATATTTTGTATCTTAAAACAGTGATCTGGGGCTGGGGTATAGCTCAGTGGTAGAGGGTGTGCTCAGCATGCACGAGGTCCTGAAGGGGGTCCATTGGCTTCCCCAGTAAGCCAAGGGGTCTCTGGTCAAAGTGAAGATCTCCAGAAGGGAAGGAGGCTTCAAGGGAGGCCCTTTGTTGCCCCCAGGGGAGGCGAGTGGCATGTGGTAGAAACAGTAACTCCCTCTCTTGCCTGTGTGGCCTGTGAGCAAAGGTCACAGCAGGCATGGGCAGGGCCAACTGTCCTCCCTCACTCCTACTGTTTTGCATTTCTTGGAGGAAGTGTCCTTGGCCTCCCACAGCAGACCTGGAGGAGGCTCAGCTGGGGATTTTCCTTCTGCTAGGTCAACCCTGGGAGGCGACCCCCAAATAGGGAGGAAATAAGAACAGGTGACACTGAGGACAGCCATCCCTGAGCCTCAGTGAGGCTCATGGCGACTGTTGGCTCCTGGCTGCCCTCACTTTTCCGTCTTTCTGTATTGGTAGTGTTTGGGTCAGTGGAAAGACACAGGGGCCCTAGGTTCCCACTGGGGCTCCTTTAGAGCCCTTCTTCAACTCAGCCCTGCCGTGGGGAGCTCAGGCAGGTGGCCACCACAGCCTCAAGGGCTGCAGGCACGAAGAGGAACCACACGGGTCAGTGACCACTGGCCACCACACCCTCACACCCACTGCTTGAGCCCCAAGGGGGCTGAGACTGCTGAGAGGAAGAGAAACAGAAGGGCAGGGGACAGCAGTCTGCTCTGGCCTGCTCGGCTTCTGTTGAGAAGAGAAGACACCTCTTCCAGGCAGCCAGGCGGCTTTCCTTTCAGATTCAGAGAAGACAGATGTTCTGGGATCCCTGTGGTTTGGCTCTCATTAAAACCCCAGCTTCTCTCCATGGGCAGACACACTGGGGGGCATCCACACTGGTGACAATTGGTGTCACCACAGTGGAAATTGACCTTTTAGCTCAGCAGCCAAAAACAAGGCCTTGTTAAAGCAAATGGGGCATGCAGGGGTGGCAGGAGTCCTGAGGTCTGACCAGGTGTTTGAGCTGCAGGTGGGAGGTCCCTGAGGAAACAGCTGATCTAAAACCTTGTCAAAGGATAGACCCAGGAAGGGGCTGCCATGATGCCCAGAGCCAGAGAACAAAGCCCTCAGACACGACCTTTCTTCTTAGTCGGGGAACTCTCTCAGGCCCTGGTGGAAGCACGTGCCTCACTCCCATTCTGCACACCAGCACACATGCTGTCGTCCAAAGGGTGCAAAACTCCATGTGTGGAGAAGGGGGAAGCAAAGTTAGAGAGGTGGAATGAAGTCCCCATGATCAACTGATGGCCTGGTTGGGAGCACAGCCAGGGCCCCAGGGGGCTTGTCTGCCACTCTTTCCCCTTCTTCACCATCTCCCTTAGAGAAGAGGAAGTGAGACTGAGGCCAGGGTAGCCCACACTTCCACTTCCACGCCAAGTCAGGGGAACTAATTTGTTGTTGTTGGATGCTGTTGAGTCAGGTCTAATGCACAGCAACCCTACGGACCACAGAACAATACACTACCCAACACAGTGCCATGCACAAGATCTTTTATGTTTGAGTCCATTGTTGCAGACACTGTTTCTTCTCATTTTGAGTCATGCCACATCAGCAAAAGGAGGTCCCAGATGCTTTACTCCATCCCAGTCATTAAGGTCGACTCTACTTAGAGGAGGTAACTCTTCCCCAGTTGTTTCTTGAATGCTTTTCAGCCTGGGGACTTATTTTCCAGCACTATATTTGACAGTGTTTCTCTGCTATTAATAGGGTTTTCAGTGACTAATTGTTTCAGGAGTGAGCTGCTGGGTCCTTCTCCCTAGTGTGTCTCAGTCTGGAAGCTCAGCTGACACTTGTCTACCATACTGGTATCTGAAGTACTGGTGGCATAGCTTTCAGCATCACAGCAGCACACAAGACTGGTGGAGAAGGGAACTAATTAGTAGAAATAAACACAGAAGATCAAAGGACAAAAGGCAGCAGAGGCCTAGGGTCCTTCCCAGTCCTCATCCTCCCCCTGACTTTTTGTTTTTCTTTCCTTTTTGAGACAGGGTATTGCTGAGTTGCACAGAACTTGAATCTGGGGTCCTCCTGCCTCAGCCTCCTGTGTTACTGGGATTACAGACATGTGCCATGGTGCCCAGCTCCCCCTGACTTCTGATTCCAGTGCAGACCAGCAGATTTTCTCTCTATCCTCCTCCTCCTAGGGAAGTAAGGAAGACTCTTCCAGCATTTTCTGTATCTAAGGCCTTCCTCCTTGGGCAGAGGAAGATTCAAGGTTTTAACAAGAACAAAACCACGCTGACCCCACATCTACCCTTCCTGAAATCTGAAAGGAAAATGGGCCAGAGGTGCCTGAACTTGGCTGCCTGGAAGAAAATTCTTCTCAGTTGGAGCCGAGAGGTCCAGGACAGACTCCTTTCTTAGGATTCCTCTCAGTTTAAGAGGAGAGGCTGTTGCTGACAAAGGAATCCACTAGAAATAAGTAGAGGATCGTCCACAATCCCCAAATAGCCTCCACCTACAAATGAGGGGAAAAGAGTGAGGAATGTGCTTCTCACGGGCTGATCTGCTTTCAGAGCTGGGCTGACCCACGTTCTCAAAGTGCTGCAGGCGTTCGAGGCTGGGATTCTGGGGAGCTGTGCCCGGAGATCTCAGGTTTTCTGAGTCAGTTCTTGTTTCATACATGGTTCTGCTTCTTAGTTATTGGGTCAGAAACACTGTCACTAAGGTCTAGGACTTTGTCCTGGGGTTCTTCTATGGGCAGAGCTTAGTAGAGTTTTTGGGAGAGCATAGCCTAGAGTTCTGTTCCCAACCTTCCCTCTCTGGGTCTTCATGGTTTCTGTTAAATATCAGTACAGTGAGGACAATTTCATTTCTCTTCTGTTTTCTGTCTTCCTTCTTGCTTTTTCTTCTTATTGCCAAGTTTTAGCCACCTCCAAAGGGAAGCCACCTCTTCTTACCTTCAATCAAATTTTCATGTCATGGTCAAATTTTAGCAATTTGGGGCAAAACACAGACTGATTAGCGGAGAGTTTGTCTTCTGAAGTTTCCTTAAATCCGTAGGGAACCCCTTCTGATCTACTTTGTACAATTCATTCGCCTATCTCAGAAGTTTGCCAAGCAAAAGGCAGTTTCAGCTCCACCCCTTCCAAAAGGATTGAGATTTCTCTGAGCCTAGACTCTGAGCCTAGATATTCTGGGGCTCAATCTTCACTACATTCTCATGGTATGATATAGCTTCTGAATAAAAACCAGAGCTGAGGCAGGCTCCACTTTTCAATACCCTAGGAAACTCAGGGACACTGACCTTCTCTTCTTGAAATTGCCACAGAAAAAATTTGAAAGCCACTTAAAATATCTATACGTGACTTTTATTTTTAGGTTCTTGCTCATTGTAGTAGAACATTTCTGTGGCCTCCTTTTAATACAAATAGGCAACTCATCCTTAATGAAGTTCATTTCAAGAAAAGATCTCTTTGAGAGCCAAGTGTTATTATTCCTCAGACCCTTGTGAAGATTAAACATGTCATATGTACTGCTGATGTGTAGCCACCTTTGTAGGGCACCACTGTGTGGCAGGGATTTTCTTTTTTAATCCTCTGTCATAGCTCTCAAATAATGCGTTAAAACCAACTCAGGAAATTTCTTAGGAACAGAGACAGCTTAGAACGTAGAGTCTTTTAGACTCGTGGGCTGATGACAAGGCTTGGCAGCTTGGGAATTATGCAATCTCAGCTCATATGCATTACTTATTAGTTCACTGGATACAGTCAAAGCATTGCTTTCTGTTCCAGTTCCCCTTTGGTAAAAATTGCAAGACAGTTAAGGAGAGGAAAAACACCTAAACAGCAGATTGCCTTCCATTCACCCCAATGTACATGATAGTGATCAGAGGACAATTCCTGAGAGCTCATTTTCCTTTTGACCTTTTGTACTTCCTGCACTTCACTGCCTTGTTGGGTATGCTGTCCTGGCAGGGGTTTGGCTCCATGGGGGTGCTGGCCTCCATGGACCAGCACCAGCTGCAGGAGCTGCTCCTACCCGAATTTTGTGGATGATGAAAAGAGGCTCAGATTGTCTCAGGAACCTGTCCAGGTCAAGGTAGCAGAGTGGAGTTGTGGCCTCAGGTCCCTCTGGCTCCGGAGCCTGTGCATGTTCAGCCCAGTGAGTGACTTCACCTCCACTTGTTTTTCTTGACAAACTTTTGTAGCAGTATAGGAGCGAAAAGGTCTGGCTTCAAGAAGTTCACAATCTAGTTAAGATGAATATACAAAGGGCATTTCCTAGCTGGTTGCACACTGTAATCCCAACACTGGGGAGGCAGAAGTAGCAGGATCATGAGTTCTAGGCCAGCCTGGGCTACACAGTGAGACCTTGTTGAAAGAAAGCAAGAAAGTGTTGGGGGGCGGGGAAGGGAGGGGAGAGAGAGAAAGTCAGAGAGAGAGAGAGAAAACAAACCATTTCCTTCTCTGTGCAATAAGTGGTCTGGTATTCAGAGCATCAAACCAGATGTGCTAGGCCAGGTGCCTATAATCCCAGTGGCTTGGGAGGTGGAGGGAGGAAGATCATGAAATCGAGGCCAGAGGCAGCCTATGCAATTTAGCAAGACCCTGTCTCAAAAAAATAAGATAAATAAATAAATAAAAGGCTGAATATTGTGGTATGTAAATTATGTCTCAAAAATAATGAAGGTGAAAATAACATACTAAGTTGTAGGCTAATTAGGCCAGCTACTTATTTACATTTTGCAAGGAATTTGGGGGTCTGGGCATTTTCAAAAATGACTGTTTTCCCCTGATCTATTTCAAGTGATGATGCCAAATAGAAGGGCAAGGAGTGAGAAGAAGGGCAACCCTGAGCCCAGTATTTGTGGCTCTGCGGGCCTATTACATAGGGGAAGAGAAAGCTCAGGCTGGGGGCCAGCCAGCTCTACCCCTGCTTAGCCTAATGTGCCACGGTTCTCGCTGCCCCATGCTCCCATGTCTGCCACCATTCTTCCACAAGCCACCATGGTCTTTTGTCTGAGCTACCACAGCTACCTTTTCAGGGCTTTATAGCTCCAGAAAATATTTGCTGAACACCTACTAGTGTTGGGGCATTGATCCAGGTACTGGGGAATCAGCAGGGAACAACACAGACCAAAATCCTTCAGGGCTGACATTCTGCGAGACAGACAGTAAACAAATGAACATGCAAAGTGCGTGATTGTGGGGCGACCTTAAGTGAATGTAGCATGGGGGGTGGGGCTCAGGGATGCTGGGGGAAGAAATTACAATTTAAAATTCAGTAGTGGGAGCTGGCATGGTGGCTCCTGCCAGAAATCCCAGCACTTGGGAGGCAAAGGTGGGAGGATTTCAAGTTTCAGACCAGCCTAGGCTCTACAGCGAGACTCAGTATCCAAAAAAAAAAAAAAAAAAAAAGAAAGAAAGAAGGAAAGAAACAATCAGTGGTGCAGGGAAGGCATCCTTGAGAGAGTGTCATTTGAGCAGACTGATGTCTGAAGGCCAAGCATACCAGGAGGATGGAACAGTCAGTGCAAAAGGCTGAAGGTAAGAGTGGCCTGGAGCGATCCTGTGTGTAGAGCAGCAAGGCGGCCAGTGTGGCTGGGGGAGGGAGGGAAGCAATGAGGTCAAGGAGCAGAGGGAGGCACAGGCCCCACCAGGGCATGGCAGGCACCCATTCCTTCTCTGCAAACTCTTCAGTGGCTTCGGGCTCCTGGGCTAAACCCTCCCTACAGTGTGCCCCACCTGCCTTTCCCACCCCAGTGCTTCTGCTCTCCCCCTACCCTGCTTTCCAGGTTCTCTCTTGATTCCAGGCTTTCCCCCTTGTGTTCCCTCTTCCTGGAAAGCCCTCCCCCGTTTCCCTCTGGCTGGCTTGTTCTTGTCTTTTAAGGCTAATCCTTTTCTTCTTTCTAGTGTAAGGCAGGCCTTGCCCCAGACTATTCCATCACCAGTTTTATTCTCTTTCTCTTTTCTGATTACCAAACATGATCCAGCTTGTCTTACGTGGGAGTGGTTGGTCAACTCCTCCCTGAAGCCAGGGGCCTCTTCCCAGCTCTTTCACCTCCCCAGAGTCTGCCTGCATCGTTATTTTTTGATTGCATGAGGAATTCTATAATTTCATTCTCCTAGGAATTCATCTGA
Source organism: Pedetes capensis (assembly GCA_007922755.1). Lineage (NCBI taxonomy): Eukaryota > Metazoa > Chordata > Mammalia > Rodentia > Pedetidae > Pedetes > Pedetes capensis. The sequence goes on along the minus strand of VMDO01012433.1, from coordinate 5,519 downwards.
TGAAAGGGGTGGCTTCTGGGTGTCACAGTGGCCCCACCTTGTACCTGAGAAAGGGGCTCATTTCTGCCTGATCCCGCCAACCTTTGTCCTAGGGGAAGGCTGATTGAATCTTGGGCCAGTCAAGATTATTTCCTCTATCTCTTCCAAAGACAATGCTTTGCACCTTGCACGTGTTCACCCTCAAGTATTTGCAAGGCCACACGAGTGCTTTCTTCCATATGTGATCTGTGAGAACGGTGGGGGCTGGGTGGGGTGGAGGGATTCTCAAATCGCCATCTTTGAAACTTGAGAGGGCTTCAGGGAGCTTCTTTCTGGCCAAGTAAGTCCAGAGAGTTCATGTTACAGATGGGGAAACTGAGGTCAAGACTAGCATAAGGATGCATCTGTGAAAATTGGCAGATGCCAGGCAGAAGTCATCAGACTGAGAAATCTAAGTTTGGATGTTCCCTAAAATGCATAAAATAATATGAATAATTTTGCGGTCAGTTTTCTGAGGAGAGCTCATCAATTTTCTGTTGTTTTTGTTTGGCTGTGTTGTTTTGGTGGTGCTGGGGTACATGCTAAGAAGATCTCTGAGTGACACCCACCGTCCCTCATCAGTGTCTTAAGTGGGGTTCTGTACTGTCTGGGGGAGGGACTTAAGAACCCTTAGAAAGGTGAGGGATTCTTTTGAGAAGATTATTGAACTCAGTGTGTCATGTTATCATTCTTCCCCTAGTACAGGGCTCCCCAGCCCCCAGGCCATAGGACACACAGGTCTGTGGCTTGTTAGGAATCAGGCCACACAGCAGGAGGTGGGCAGCAGGGACAGGTGAGTGAGTAACACTTCATTTGGATTCACAGCTGCTCCCTATTGCATGAATCATCCCGACCTCCTCCACCACTCCACACTATGCCACGCCACACCACACCACACCACACCCTCCCCTGTATGCAGAAAAACTGTCTTCCAAGAAAGCGTTCTCCTGTGCCAAAAAGATTGGGGACCACTGCACTAGTGCCTAGCAGCATCAGGCTCATAGCAACTGCTTAAAACCTGTCTAGCGAGTGAATAAGAGAAAATGAATGAATAGATGTATGAGTTAATCAATGAAATCAGTTAAGTCTTTTTTTCTGTGTGGTGCCAATGATCAAACCCAGGGTCTTGCTCATGCTAGGCAAGTGCTCTACCACTGACCTACATCCCCAGCCCTTCCCAGGCAGTTTTTACCAAGTCTCAAATTCGAGAAGTCAACCTTTGCCCACAAAGGACCTGGGACCCTGGATCAGTTGTCTGATGGCCCTGTCCCACCAGAGTGATTTCCCAGTCTGGGCCTCCCTGTTGAGCAGACCTTGCCACCAATCTTTGAGCCCCCCTATTGGTGCCATTGAAAACCCTATGAGGGTCGCTATGAGTCGGATACCGACTCGATGGCACCTAACAACAACAACAACAATTGGTGCAGACAGTCAGCTGACCTGAAGGTGGTCCTATTGTATGTAAAAGAGTCTTAAGCTTTCCCTGTCTGCCTATGCCCGGAGGCAGGAAGCTCAAGCTTTTTCTTTGGAAGGCAGGATCCTAGCAGGCTGGAGGTCCTCCTCTGCTCTGTCTTTGGCAGCGAAGCCCAGAAGAGACAGGCACGGGTACCAGAGACAGGTGAGTGGCTGGAAGTTTGACTTTCCTGCCTTTGCTGAACATGACCTAAATATTCTCCTGGGGAGTGATTGTTTTTTTTTTAAAAAAGATTGAGAGACAAGTCTTTATGTTTCCACCCAGACATACTCAGAAGAAGGATCTGGGGAACAAATGGAAGAAAGAAGAGTTGGATTAAAGGCTGGGCAGGAGAGGGGTCGGAGATAGGAGGGAGCTAGAGGCTGCCTGGAGGTTTCACTCAAACACACTGTTAGCTCTATGCTCTGGGCTGCTTTCATTCCCTGCCACCTCCTTTTTTTGAGACCATGGCTGTGACTTTCTTTAGTGTTCTGAGAACTTTGTGCATTATCCAACAGTGGCCATAGGGAAAGAGCACTGGACTTGGAATTTGGAGTCTTGGATCTCATCCTTAGTTTAGCTGCTCTCAAGCTGAAGGTTTCCATATTTGGAGACAGAACTGGGCTTAAACCCTGGCTCTCCTCTTGCCTAGTGTGTAATCTGGGGCAAGTTGCTCCATTTTCACAGGCTCAGTTTCCTCACCTGTAACAGGGAGACTTTGATCCATTGTGAACCTCCCTGCTCTAATCATTCCTCTTATGTACTGGGTGACATGTTTGGGAGGAGAGAATGTCCCTTGTTTCATTGGGTTGCCCAGGGGGCAGCAGACACCCTTGATTGCTTTTGGATAAGGCAGGGCACTTTCATTTTGAGCCTTGTCATGGGAGGCACCTGGGGCCACAGGAAAGGGAAATGCTAAATGCTTGCTTTGAGGGGCCTCCGCTACCCAGGGCCTTTGGTCTCCTGTATATTTTCTTCCCTCTTTCCAGTGGCCCTTCACAGCCCGAGGCTAAGGACACTGTTTACTGAGTCATTTTAGACAAGGAAGGGGAGAAGATGCTCCTGCAAGCCATGCCTTTTATTACTGTTCCAGATTCCTCAGCCAGAGACCTCTTAAGACTCAGGGGCACCAGGCAAGATGCTGACACAGCAGGGATCTCTACCTCCTAGGCTTGGACCCCACAGATCCAGAGCTAATGCAGTGACTATCAGGAAGCCATGGAACTCCCCTCTCACCTTCCATACCCCACTTCCTTCAGAGAAAGCTTTTTGCATCGTTTAAAGATCCCAGGAGATCCCAGTGTGCACCAAGTTTGAAAGCTAGAGGCTAGAGTTAGAGTAATGTATTATAGACTTTATGTATTATAGCCTTTCACTGTCATCAGGATTTCCCCCCAATTCCCCAATACTCAACCATATTTGAGAAGCAGGAGCTCAAGTTTCTGGGCCTCTCTTCTGTGAGGCTCTTTCTAGCTATGATCTGGGGTTGTCTGTAGATGTCTTCCCTGTCCCCTGGGCTTTGTCAGAAGGAAGACATGCACTTATTCAGTACCTACTGAGCTCCCCTGGGTCTCCCTTTCCCTTGAGCTGAGCCAAGTGGGGAATTTTGTCTTTTGTAATATTTTGTTTCATTTTTGGTGTGGGGATTCTAACCTAGGGCCCTGTGCACACTGAGCATATGTTCTACCATTGAACTACACCCCATACCCCCAGAATGTTCTAAAGCCAGAGAAATCCAAAGAAGTCAGATGTACTTAGTATGTGGCTCTCTGTTGGTATTTTATTGTCATCAGGACCTGACTGGACCTGCATGTGATTTATCCTGCGGCTCCTATCAAATAAAGACTAGAAAGGATGAGGCTTCCAGACAATGCTCCTTATTTACTGATTCTGGGTTGCTGACGAAGTTGTGGGTTCTGTGTCCTTCCCCTCAGAGCTCAGGGCTTCCTAAGGCTAAGTAAACTGCCCTTCACAATACAGTGTGACCCTATATGATAAATGCTCTGGCAAAGCCCCCAAGGCCTGCAAGGCACTGGAGATAGCCTGTGGAGCTAGCCTTGGAGAAAAGAACACAGGGGTCTGCGGGGGCAGCAGCTTCCAGCAGGGCAGATCTGACCAACAGGCTTGGGCTCCTTCTTATCATTCTGCACCCAGCCAGCCTGGGAGACTGTAGAGTGCGGAGGAAGAGGGAAAACCCACACGTACACATAAACTTGCCCTAGGCTGTCTGAGTTTTCAGCAGGGCATCTTTGGTTTTTCTTCTACATCAGTTTTTGTCAGCTAGAGTAGGGTGGGGCTCAGAGAATTGCATTTTACAGAGATAGTCGTGGAGGGAGTAAGTAAATGTGGGTTCTTATTTCTATTTCTAAGGAAACTGGCAAGTTATCTGACATGGAAACGCAAATTACAGGTGTTTTTTTAGGCCTTCTTTCCCACCTTGTTTGGAGTGAGGGGTGGAGAGGAGAAAGTTCCTTAGAAAGGCCAGTTCCTGGGGTGAACTCCCATGCTGACACTGGCCTGAACTTGCAATCTCAGTCCGCAGGGGATGGCCTGGGATTTCCTGGCTGGTCAAGGCCAATAGGGTTAGTTCTTTCCAAAATAATGGTGGGTGGATTTTCTTTCAGTGGCCAGTGAGATCAGAAGTGTCGTCATTTAGAAATACAGTATACCCTTATTTGGAGGTAGTTTCAGCTCTGCTGGTGGCTGCAACCTAGAAGCTGACATTTCCTCAAACACTTCACTCCAGTCATTTTGAAAATGGATACCTCTTTGGGGTCCCTCAGACTGGAGTTCCCCTAGCTGGGCTTTTCTGTGTCATTTACGTAGTGTCCTCCAAAGTGTCTTCACATTTTGCTGAAATGGTTTGTGGGTGTTCCTTGGATCTTTAAGGCACTTCGGCTGGCTGGTAGAATCCAGGACCCTGACGATCTCACACAGGACCTGGACAGAATAGGTGCTTGAGGAGTACCTTGGAACCCTTGAACATGGTGGATTTCTACAACTAGAGAACAAAAAAACAAAAAAATCCCAAACTGGGAAAGTCCAACAATGAGGGAACTGTTTTGTAATTTCTGATATGTGAATGAGAATTATAGTAGCCAAGAATCTCTCATCATGGTTGCATGTAAGTCAGTTCTTTTCAATTAAAGTGGTTTGTTTTTGTTGTTGGGTGGCATCAAGTCAGGTCCAACTCATAGCAACCCTATGCACAATAGAACGAAACACTCCCCGACACTGTGCCATGCCAGCACTGTGTCAGTGCTTCTCTGCTATTCATAGGTTTTTCAATGGCTGATTGTTTCGCGAGTGGGCTTCCAGGTCCGCTCATTTTTCCGGTGCTGGGGATGGAACCCAGGGCCTCAGAGAGCACAGAGCAGGCTCTACCAACTGAGCTAAACCCCAGCCCCATTGTGTAAATATATAACCAAATTATTTATTTATGCCTCTAAACTTTTCCACATATAAATAAAATAGTAAAGAGGAGACAGAACCTTTTGTTAAACATAAGGATCCCATTCTGGGTTTAGAGTCCAGAAGGATGATAAAAACTTGCTCTCAGGGAGGAGTCGCTGCTTAATTGATATCCAATTTCAGCTTAGAACCCAGAACTAATGACTGCAGTTGACCTCCCTCTGGCTCTGGGTGGGCATCTGGGGAGTTGGGGCAGGGCATTCCCTGCTATATTTCCCTGCCTGGGGTGCTGGTAGTTTGGCCCTTGACAATACCAGCTTCCCCAGGACTCCTTGTCAGGACCTGGGAGGACTTGGCTTGTTGGAGAGGAGCAAGTTGGGTGCTTTTGGTTTGGTTTGGTTTAGGATTTGCTAGCTGGTAAAGATACTCCCACAAAATATTCCCTCACCAGCCACCTCTTTGTCTGAAAAGCTACCGTTAGTCACAGTTGGAGAGTGCAGCTTTTTTTTTTTTTTTTTTTTTTTTTTTGTGGTACTGGGGGTTGAACCTAGGGCCTCACACATGCATGCTGTGCAAGTGCTGGACCACTGAGCTGCACACCCAGCCCATTTTTTTTTTTTTTTTTTTTTTTCTTTTT